>CAUYON010087900.1:0-18582 GCA_963573935.1 Arctocebus calabarensis
TGAGAGTGGATCAGTGCCTAGGCTGCTGGCCCCATATACCAAGGGTGGCGGGTTTGAACCCAGCCCCAGCCAAACTGCACCAAAAACAATAGCCAGGTGTTGTGGCAGGCACCTGTGGTCCCAGCTATTTGGGAGGCTGAGGCAAGAAAATCTCCTAAGCCCAAGAGCTGAAGGTTGCTGTGAGCTGTGACGTCACAGCACTCTACCGAGGGTGACAAAGTGAGATTCTGTATCTTTTTTTTTAAAAAAAAAAGGACCAAAAATGAGAGGTTATTCTGAGACATGAATGAAAGGAAGTGGAGTCTAGGTTCTGTGTGAGCAATGTGACCTTAATTTCACTCAGGTGTGCGTAGGCTGAGTTCCAAAAAGAAGTCAGCACATGGGTTAAGGCAGGAGGGTATATAAGCGTTCAGAGGGGTAGGGATTGGTGTACTTATTCCTTCCTGGAGGGACATTCTTTCCTGGGCAGGACGGTTCTATTTGGGCAGGTCCCTACATTTGTCCCTATCAATCCCATTTGTGAGCAGTAGGTGTATGCACACCCATACATGTCATGAGTATAAACGACAGTATTTGTTAGACTTTTACCCATGTCTTTGTAAGTTTTTCTCCCTATTTTGGAAGAGTTCAGTAACTTGCCCAAGTTTAATCCTCAACAGATCCAATCTTCTCTTTGAACCAAAATGCTAATAGTGGTCATAGGCAATGTATTTATTTTCTTCCTTGAGCTTTTTTGTATTGTTTGAATTCTTTTTTTTTTTTTTCTTTTTTTGAGACAGAGTCTCACTATGTCACCCTTGGTAGAGTGCTATGGTATCACAGCTCACAGCAACCTCAAGCTCTTGGGCTTAAGCAATTGTCTTACCTCAGCCTTCCAAGTAGCTGGGACAGCAGGCGCCCACCACAGCACCCAGCTTTTTTTTTGTTGTAGTTGTCATTTTTGTTTGGCAGGCCTAGGCTGGATTAGAACCTGCCAGCTCTAGTGTATGCTGCTTGTGTCCTAGTTGTGCCAAAGCAGCAGCTTTGAAAAAGAATTCAAACAAATGTGTTATTTTTGTAGAAATAATGCAGATCACTTAAAAGTGCCTCCCCTCCCTGGCCTGGGTGTGCCCTCAGGCTCTAGACCCCCACATGGCACTGCAGAGAAGAAGCTCTGTGTCTTCTTGGGGGGCATGCCTAGGTGTTGTGAGGGTTTTGTCCACTGGGGCAGCAGGTTGATAGCCCTGGGAACTGGGAGATAGCTCCTTTGGCCTGTTTACTGCCCCTCAGGCCTGCCCTGGGCTATGGGCCTTGCTTTCTCTCTTCCCAGGGAAGGAGGCTCTGTGAGGCAGGCTTGTGTGTTCACCTGATTATTAAAGCTGTCTTGGCATGACAGGATGTCTGTCTATGCTACCCCCTGTCACTTGCCTTCCTGGCCTCCTCACCTTTCTGCCCTGAACTCCTTCCATCCCTTCCCTTCCTGCCATTGAGCCTCTGGCCTAAGTTGACCCTTTGCCAGCAAGGCCCCTGACCCAGCTCTTTTTTCAGGCTCTAGGATCTCTTCCTTGAGTGTCTCTGGGTGGTCCAGAGTAACCTGCCCCCAGCAAACTGTGTATCCCTTCTCAGGGTCTTTGCCTAGCCAGCATGGAAGTGGGGCATTCTGGGTTTTTTCTCGATCTCATCCCTGGCTGCCAGTCCCAAGGGCAGTGGCCAGCACTGAGGGGGGCCAACCTGAAGGGGGCGGGTGATGCCTGCCCACAGCCTGCCTCAGTGCCTAATACATCCCCTTGCCCTGGTTAGTTCCTGGTGTCCACTCCTACCGCTGGCTGGGCCCCAGGAGACATTCTCCTTCTGGCCCAGTTGGCAGATTCGGCCTGATGAGCAGAGATCAGTTCTGGACAACCTTCTGAGGGTCCGGAGGTGTGAAGATGGCCCTGCCTGCCAGAGGACTTGTCCTGGGTCCTAGCCCTGCCACCTGTAAAATGGAGCGTCCAAGCCTCCATGCACTAGGGACCATATGGCCAATGAGAAACCACTTTGAATCCCCTCCATTCCTTTAGATGTGGCCTGTGTTTGCGAGCTTCTCGCAAGTGTGCCTACCGTTTCTTGTTATTGCACACCTGCCCAGCTTCACTCGTGATCTACGTTACCCATCTGGTCCTTTGACTTATAAGCACTGCCTTCATAAGGGCAGGGGCTACATCTGCCTGCCTGCCCACAGGATCCACAGTCTAGCGTGTGACAGAAAGCAGGGGCTCAGGACATATGTGTTGTGGGTGAACATCGCTCCCTTCTTCACAAGTCTTTGATGAAATATACTGGGTAGGCTCGGCGCCTGTGGCTCAACGGGCTAAGGCGCCAGCCATGTACACCTGAGCTGGTGGGTTCGAATCCAGCCCAGGTCCGCCAAACAACAATGACAGCTGCAACCAAAAAATGGCCGAGCGTTGTGGCGGGTGCCTGTAGTCCCAGCTCCTTGGGAGGCGGAGGCAAGAGACTTGCTTGAGCCCAGGAATTGGAGGTTGCTGTGAGCTGTGATGCCACAGCCCTCTATCCAGGGCGACAGCTTGAGGCTCTGTCTCAAAAAAAAAAAAAAAAGAAATATGCTGGGTAAAAAGTAAAAGGACAGAAATTTGTTTAATGTGTACAAAACATTCATAAAACATATCAAATATCTCTGGAAGGATTCCTACGAACTTGGTAACAGTGGATCCCTTTGGAGAAGGGAACTGGGTGGGTAGGAGATGGGGTGGAAGCAAGATATCCCTGTTCCTTCTGAATTTAATTCACATTTTGCACAATTGCAATTTAATGATTGACCTAAGCTAGGCATGGTGGTTCATACCTGTAATCCTAGAACTTTGGGAGGCCAAGGCAAGTGGATCGCCTGAGCTCAGGAGTCCAAGACCAGCCCAAGTAAGAGCGAGACCCCATCTCTACTAAAAATAGAAAAACTGAGGGCGGCGCCTGTGGCTCAGCAAATAGGGAGCCAGCCCCATATCCCGAAGGTGGCGGGTTCAAACGCTGCCTCGGCCGAACTGCAAAAACAGAATAGCTGGGCGTTGTGGCGGGTGCCTGTAGTCCCAGCTACTCGGGAGTCTGAGGCAAGAGAATCGCCTAAGCCCAGGAGTTGGAGGTTGCTGTGAGCTGTGTGACACCACGGCACTCTACAGAGGGCAATAAAGTGAGACTCCGTCTCTACAAAAAAAAAAAATAGAAAAACTGAGGCAAGAGGTTTGCGTGAGCCCAATAATTGGAGGTTGCTGTGAGCTATGATGCCACAGCACTCTATCCGGGGTGACAGCTTGAGACTGTCTCAAAACAAAAAACAACAAAAAAAATAAAAATAGGAAAAATTAGCCCAGTGTTGTGGTCCCAGCTATTCAGAAGGCTGAGGCAAAAGGAACACTTGAACCCAGGATTTCGAAGTTGCTGTGAGCTAGGATCACATAGCACTCTAACCAGGGCAACTCTGTCTCAAAAGATAAAAAAATAAAATAAAAAGATTGACTTCATTTAAAAAGGTCAGTTCATGGCATTTGCGGCCCTTCACTGTGGGCATGCCCTTGTCCTTCCAGCCCCCCTGACTGTGCTCTCCTCCTCTCCTCTCCCCGCAGTACCTGGTCCGAGATGGGGTCCCAGGTCTCAGCGGACTCGGGAGCTCTGCATGTGGTGATTGTGGGTGGTGGCTTTGGCGGGATTGCAGCCGCCAGCCAGCTGCAGGCACTGAACATCCCCTACATGCTGGTAGATATGAAAGACTCCTTCCATCACAACGTGGCAGCCCTGCGGGCCTCCGTGGAGAGTGGTAACTTGATGCTGTCTGGGGCTGTTTTGTGAGAGTGGTCTTGACATTGCTGAGGGACGTGATTTTCAGGGCTGGACTTAGGGCAAGGTGCCCATTTTCCACCAGTAGGCAAGTTCCAGAGAATCTCAAGGTCACTGGTCTTAAGCAGCTGCCATAGCAGGACTCAGAGCTTGAGCTTCTCTGAGGGGCTGAGGTCATTTAGAGGATAGTGGGTACCCCAGGTGTACTTGTTGGCCCAGCTCTTTGGCCAAGGGTGTCCCAATTGGTGTGTAGCTTAGCAAAGGTTCTGAGTCACTCTGGCTTCCTGTGAGTAGCCTGGTTCTACACTGTGACCTCTTTTATGTCCATTTCCTAGGGTTTGCCAAAAAGACATTCATTTCCTACTCCGTGACCTTCAAGGAAAACTTCCGGCAGGGCCTGGTGGTTGGGATAGACATGAAGAATCAGACGGTGCTTTTGCAGGGTGGGGAGGTGAGTGCAGGGGCTGACCTTCCCTTCAGCTGGCTCAGGAGGCCCTCTGGGGGATCTGGGTCAAGAGATCCATCTCTGTGACCCCCAGACCCCACCTAGTGCTGGGCAGACAGCAAATTCCTATCAAACAAAAGGCTTGACCACATCAGCCACAAGCATATGGTGGCAGATATTCTTGAGTCTTTACTGGATGTCAGGCACTGTCCTCAGCCTTTACATGAATCTCATGTAATGTTCTCTCTGCCTCTGTGAGGTGAGAGGTCAACCTCCTTTTACGAGAGGATAATCAGAGTTGGGCACAAACATGATTCCACCTCCCCTGGGTGGGAATTCATGGTGGGCAAAGGTTTCCCTCTGTCCATCTTTGGTGTAGCCTGCGGTGACTTGAGCTCCAGCAGTGGAGGCTGCTGCCAGCTCGGACGAGGTGTCACCTCCAGCCCAGTCTCTGGCTCTGTATCTGAAGCTGGGAGGGTATTGGAAAAAACAGAGACACAGTTCACAGTTCTTATCCTTAATGAGTATGTGATTTGGTGTGAATTAGTCCTCCTTGAGTTAATTTTAGGACTTGAGAACTTCCTTATAGAAAAAAACTACTGAGTATTTCCTAGACCTGCAGTTTTGGGTTGTGCTTTTCAGAGCTCTGGAAAGGTCCATGGGGCATCTTGGAACTCCAGGTGGGAAGAGGGGGCTGAGTGAAGCCCAGACCACTGGCCCCCTCCATTGGAGCAGCTCTGTTTTTGTCTACTTGTCTTTAGGCTCCAAACAAGCCTAAAATAAAATTTTTTCTTTTCTTTTCTCTTTTATTTTCTTTTCTCTTTTTTTCCCCTTCTCTTTTCTTTTACTTTTTTCACTTGGCTCCTCTCCCTTCCCCTCCTCTCTTCTTCTCTCCTTTTCAGTGGGAGTAGGAAGAGATTCCTAACTAATTCCACAATGGAAGCGAGAACCCTACTTTTGCCCATAAGCAGTCCTGTTCCAGCTGACCTGCTTCCTGCTATGGGGGCTCACTCCTCCCTCTCCTGAGGGATGGCTCTGATGCCCAGGGGTTCTCCAGGCAGGAGGTAACATCTGTCTCCTTGGATATTTCCCTGGGTTCTAGTGCTGTCCTTTGGCCTACGATTCTGCCTCCCTCACAGGAGGGCTACCTTGGTGTGCCCAGAGGGGCTCCTTCCCCTGGGTCCTCTTGGTCATTGGGGCCTGGAGTGGATGCAGAGGCACAGACCTCCCCTGCTCTGCCCTCATCTTTCTTTTTCTTATCCCTCTCAGGCCCTGCCCTTTTCACATCTGATCCTGGCCACAGGCAGCACCGGGCCCTTCCCAGGCAAGTTTAATGAGGTTTCCAGCCAGCAGGCTGCCATCGAGGCCTACGAGAACCTGGTGAAGCAGGTGAGCTGTGTACTGAGGTGTGGGGCAGTATGGCCAGATGGGAGGACAGCCTCGAGGAGGCCTGAGGGACAGAGCTGGGAGACCACAGAAGGGAGAGGACGCTTTGGAGCTGCTGGCCACAGCCACAGAGTTGGAGAGTCACTAGGAAGAGTCGCTCCTGGGAAGAGACCTTGAATCTGCCGCTGAGGCCTGGATGTGAGCACCTGAGGCCTGCTCACATTGTGCTTGGCGTGCCCTTGACCGGTCTCTCTTAGGGCTTTTCATGTTCATGTCCCCTACTGTTCACACAGGGCTCCGCTTTATAGAGCAGGTTTAGATCCAAACCTCAGTTTTCACAGCAACCTTGAAGGGTTGGCAGAAGGAAGTACGTTTGGACCCCAAAGTTGCAACGCATTCTCTGTGGCCAGGGAAGCCACAGCACTGTACTGCCAGGCAGGGTGGGTGCGAGGTGTGTTTCACATGTCCCTCCTCTCTAGGTCCAGCGTTCAAGGTTCATCGTGGTGGTGGGAGGAGGCTCCGCAGGAGTGGAGATGGCAGCAGAGATTAAAACAGAATATCCAGAGAAAGAGGTGGGCCGGGATGCCTTGATCTTCAACTTGAGTGGTCAGCTTCTTTCTACAGTATCTAAGGAACATCAGGAATTTACTCAGGGCCTGGGAGGCTGGCACTCCCTCATGTAAGCTGGGAGACTGCATATCTTGTGCTATGATGCGATTCTGCAGGAAATTTTTCCCAGAGAGCCAGGAGCTCCTGCAGCAGAGCTGTTCAGGGCATGTCCTCATTCACTGAGAGGTCATGCCCTCTTCCTCTGCTTCAACCAGGGGGATCAAGCCCAGGAGAGATAACTAGCAAGAGTTAAACATCTTTGTTGTTGTTAGTGCAGAGAAAGAGTTTAATCCTGCAGGGTGCTAAATGGGGAGACAGGAGTTTCTCAAATCCGCCTCCCTGAGAATTTGGGAGACAGGGTTTTTAAGGATAGTTTGGTGGGTGAAGGATTAGGCAATTAGGTTTACTATTTGGCTGAGTATGGGCGGGACCATCAGTTCCTTGGTTTGGGGTGCTAGCCTGGGTGGATCAGCCAATCTACTGGAATGCAGGACCTGGAAGATATCTCAAAAACTACTTTTAGATTCCCAAGGATGATGGTATGTATGGAAAAAGTTAAGAATCTTTGTGACCGGCTTGGTGCCCATAGCACAGTGGTTATGGTGCCAACCATGTACACTGAAGTTGGTGGGTTTGAACCCAGCCCGGGCCAGCTAACCAACAATGACAACTGCAACAAAAAATAGCCGGGTGTTGTGGCGGGCACCTGTAATCCCAGCTACTTGGGAGGCTGAGGCAAGAAAATTGCTTAAGCCCAAGAGTTTGAGGTTGCTGTGAGCTGTGACACCATGGCACTCTACCAAGGGCAACATAGTAAGACTCAGTCTCAAAACAAGAAAAGAGAGAGAAGTCAGAAAGTGCTAAATTGGGATTGTAAGGTGGATGCTTAATGAGTGCATTAAAATTCTCTAAAATTGCCTTGTTCAATGAGAAGAATGAGTGAGCAGGACCATTGGTTACCTTCTGTGGTGGATGCATGAATTGGTCCCCTCAAGATCTGTTCTCCATGGTAGAGAAGGACTCTCTGGTGAAGTTTTCCTGGGCATTTTTCTGCTAAAGCTTTGGCTAACGTTTTCAAAAGACTCTCATAACAAGCACTTGTTACCATTCTTTATGCCTGTCTGTGTTTTAAAAACCATTGTATCGGCTTGGTGTCTGTAGCTCAACAGTTAGGGTACCAGCCACATACACCAGAGCTGGTGGGTTTGAACCCAGCCTGGGCCTGCCAAACAACAATGACAACTACAACCAAAAAATAGCCAGGCGTTGTGGGGGGGTGCTTGTAGTCCCAGCTACTAGGGAGGGTGAGGTAAGAGAATCTCTTAAGCCCAGGAATTGGAAGTTACTGTGAGCTGTGATGCCACAGCATTCTACCCAGGGTGACAGATTGAGGTTCTGTTTCAAAAACAAACAAAAAAATCTTTGTGACCATCAGCTATGTGACTCCAGAGTGGCAATTACTACATATAGTGAAGTGGACAGAGAACATTAGCTAATTATTATTATTATTAGCTGTGCCTGTGCCTTATTTTTTGCTAGGGCTTTACTACAATACTCACTTTACAACCCTTTATTAATTTGTAAGGGTGGTTTCAAATTCAGGCCTTTGTGATATAAATGTAGATTTGATTATCTCTTCTTACTAACTGCAGGCTTGGGCAAAGGCATGCTCAGTTGCTATCTTTTGGTTTCTTCCTCTGATACCGGGGTCCACACCCAGGGCAGTGGGGGATCCTGCAGTGTAGCCCCTGGACTCCCCATGCTGGGGAAGGAGCAGTGTGGGGATGAGCGGAAACTTGCCCCTTCCCCTGAAAGTTCACTGAAAGATCAACTCACAACAAAGGTGATTAATAAAAGGAAGAGGTTTATTTACCATGCACACGGGGAGAATTACCAAGTGATTACCCAGTATCTGAATGGGATCCAGATACTTTTATACCTGCTTTTTTAGAGGAGAGATGAAGAGTTGGGGTAATTCTGTTCAGGGGCAATGAACATTTGCTAGAGAGGATGAATGAATACGGGGTGGGAGGGGAACAGATTGACTTGTAAATTAACTGAGAGACAGGTCTGGTTGTATTATTGATTTTCTTTCCTGCAATGTTGTGAAATAACAGGGAAGGGAAGTCCAATTGTTCTTTTGATGTGTCAGTCTGGGCTATGCAGATAAAGGAAAAGCCCCTTCCAATGCCTTAAAAGCCTTTAATTAAAAATATTTTTCATACCAAGGAGTCATATATATATCTTGGGGTGAAATTTCTTGAGCTACTTCAGCGGCCAGCACTGCCTTCTGCCCATAGGCTCTGTGTGTGTGTGTGTGTTGGCATCAGCTTTCTAATTACTCAAGGGATAGAGAGAGAAAATCCTGGCACATAGGACAGGCTTGGCTATGGCTGCGTGATGATCATAATTATTTGTCCTCAAGGCAAGAGCTTGCTTGCGGCTGATGCCAGACTAGCTTCTAAGAGCCACATGGGCCTGTGGATGGGTCTTTTTTCCCTAGGGAAAGGCAGATTGGTTTTGAAAGATCAATATGGGCTAATTTAATTATATGGCTATTTTTCTGACAAATTGTTGGAAATTCTTATGACTGATAGCTAGTTTATTCATGTGATTTATGAGGGTTGTGTGGGGAAAAAACCAAACTGTTTTTCTCTGTACTCACACTCAATACTTCTATGATGAGATACATGGGTTTTTTCCTCCACTGACCAATTCTTCAGCACTGGCAGGGTGTCCTATAATTCACTTCAGTTCACTTTAGTTCTGACACTACTTGGAGTTAGTGAGGAACCAACTGGTTAAGGGCTCAGCCCAGCAAGACTGCCCCTACTTCAGACACAAATTGCAAGTTTAGTTCCCAGCTTACCCACAATTCTGCCCCACTTGGCTACAAATTGGATATTCCTATGACCCTGTCCTTGGGTTTGATAATTTGCTGACGTGGCTCACGGAACTTAGGAAAATAGTTAACTTGCTAATGCTGAATTATTACAAAGGACATTTTTATTTTATTTATTTTATTTTAGACAGAGTCTCACTATGTCGCCCTCAGTAGAGTGCCATGGTGTCACAGCTTACAGTACTCTCAAACTCTTGAGCATAGCAGTTCTCTTGCCTCAACCTCCCAAGGAGCTGGGACAACTCCCAGCTATTATTTCTTTTGGTTGTAGTTGTCCCCATGGTTTCAACCCAGGCAGGCCTGGGCTAGGTTCGAACCTGCCATCTCTGGTATATGTGGCTGGTGGCCAAGCCGCTGAGCTACAGACGCCAAGCCTACGAGGGTATTTTAAAGGATACAAATGAACAGCCAGATGAATAGGTACACAGGGCAGGTCTAGAGGGGTCCTGAGCACAGGACCTTCTGTTCCCATGGAGCTAGGGTGTCTCTGGGCACCTGGATATGTTAACCAAACAGGAGGCTCTCTGAACCTCTGGGATTTTTCAGCATCGTCATGTAGGCGTGATTGACTATTAACTTAATCTCTGGCCTCTTTTCCCTCCCTGGAGGATGGGGTGGGTCAAAAGGTTCAGGCTTGCAATCCCGCCATCCAGGAGCCTGGCTCTTTAGAACAAAAAATGCTTGTATGATCCAGGAAATTCCCAGGGTCTTAGAAGCTCTGTGTCAGGAAATGGCATTAAATACCAAATAGTGAAACAAATGATTTTCCTAGCACCCCTGTGTGCAGGAGTCTTAAGAGCTTTGTGTCAGGAACTGGGGGCAGGGACCAATACATACATTTCTTTTATTCACAGGGGTAAGACCAGTCTCACGTAGTAAATTAGGTCAAGTAACTCAATATAATGTCCATATTTGTATGGTTAGTAGACAAAATAAGAGCCACCCTTATTAAAACTTGGTATGTGCAGAGTTACATGCTTTACACATATTTTCCTGTTCATTATTACAAAAATTCCTACAAGTAGAACTATTTTGCCCGTCTTAGTAAGCCTTGGGGAGGTGTCTGAGGGAGTATCAGAGATGAGGTTTCAACCCAGGCAGTCCAAGTCTAAAGTCCAGGCTGTCCAAGTCTAAAGTCCAGGCTTTGAACCTGATTGCAGGCCACATCCTGCTTTCTTTTCCTGGGCAACAAGTCGATGTGCCTAGAAGTGCTGGTTTTAGAAACAGCTTTAATGTTGGTGTCGGCCTGATTTATAGTTGGAATATCAATGGTTTATACCGATTATATAATTGAAAGAGCCCAAGGATGCTTGACAGTGATGTTCCAGGTGGCCCTAGGTGAGGTACTGGCACATGGGTGGTCCTCTGGCCCAGGGCTAGCCAGGTGGTATTGAAAGAATCCTAGACTAGGACACGTGGGCTCAAGGTCACCTTGCAGCTAACTGGTTCCAGCATTGGAAGATTACTTCTCTGGGGCCTCAGTTTCCTCATCTGTAACCTGGAGGCAGGGGAGAAGGTGGATGTTTATAGAGTCAAAGACTCAGGCCCTGTGGTTGTTTTGTCCCCAGGTCACTCTTATTCACTCCCACGTACCCCTGGCTGACCAGGAGCTCCTGCCCTGCGTCCGGCAGGAAGTGAAAGAAATCCTCCTCCGAAAGGGCGTGCAGCTGCTGCTGAGTATGTGCAACCTCACCTCCCTCCCTGCCCCACCTTGTCTCTCCCTGGTTGGGAAGATGAGGCTCAAAGCCTTGCTCCATTACCTCTAGCTGGAGGGAGGCCACAGTCCCCCCACTCCAGGCTCTCTCCCTTCCACTGTCTGAGGGGTTGAGCGTGAAGCAGCGAGAATGATTGTGGACATCAAAGCCCCCTTTGAGCCTGTCCAGCTGGAAGCTACGCCTGTCATTGGGCAGGGCAGAGGCTCTGGTGCTTAACAGGATTTCCAAGTCTTGGAGGCAGAGATGTGCTGGCTGTTGCTTAGGACGCAGTGCGGATTGTGGGACGTCTACTTGCTGAATGACTTCTTTGTCTTGTTGTTGTTGTTGAGACAGAGTCCCAACCCTATGCCCTGAGCAGAGTGCAATGGTATGATAGCTCACTGCAACCTCGGACTCAGGCTGTGGGCCTCCTGCTGCCTCAGCCTCCTGAAGCCTATGGGATTACAGGCGCGGCACCTAGCTGAGTTTTTCATTCTTTAGGAGTTGGGGTATCACTGTTGCTCAGGCAGGTCTTGAACTCCTGAGCTCAAACAATTCTCTCTCCTCAGCCTCCCACAAGCCTCCCACTGCACCCAGCCTGAATGACTTTTTTAAAGTGTGTCTAAAGGATTTTATGATTGAATTCTTTTCTTTTTTTTTTTTTTGGAGACAGTCTCATTTTGCCCTCAGTAAAGCGCCATGGTGTCATAGCTTCAGCAACCTCCAACTCTTGGGCTCAAATGATTCTCTTGCTTCAGCTTCCCAAGTAGCTGGGACTTCAGGCGCCTGCCACAATGCTCAGCTATTTTTTAGAGATGGGGTCTCACTCTTGCTCAGGGTGGTCTTGAGCAAGAGTAAGACCCCATCTCACTCTTTGAGCTCAGGCAATCCACCTCGGCCTTGGCCTCCCAGAGTGCTAGGATTACAGGTGTGAGCCACTGTGCCTGGCCTATGATTGATTTTTGTGCTTGTTTTTGAGACAGAGTCTCCCAGGCTTGAGAGCAGTGGCATCAGCCTGATTCACAGTAACCTCAAACTCCTGGGCTCAAGCAATCCTCTTGCCTCAGTCTCTTGAGAGAGTAGCTGGGACTACAGGTACCCATCACAACACCTAGCTAATTTTTCTATTTTTAGTAGAGGTGGGTCTCACTCTTGTTCAGGCTGGTCTTGAACTCCTGAGGTCAAGCAATCCTCCCATATCAGCCTGTCAGAGAGCTGGGATTATAGGATGAACCACCATGCTTGACCTTATTGGTTTGATTTTGAGAGTAGTAAAGACTATGATTTTTGTTCAGAGTAGGAGGGATGTGAACCACCCAGCATTTTTAAATTTTATTTTATTATTATTATTTTTTGAGAGACAGAGTCTCACTTTGTTGCCCTCGGTAGAGTGCTGTGGCATCACAGCTCACAGCAACTTCCAGTCTTGGGCTTAGGCAATTCTCTTGCCTTAGCCTCCCAAGCAGCTGGGACTTATAGTATCCGCCACAATGCCTGGCTATTTTTTTTGTTGCAGTTTGGCTGGGGCAGGGTTTGAACCTGCCACCCTCGGTATATGGGGCTGGTGCCCTACTCACTGAGCCACAGGTGCTACCCAACTCAGCATTTTTTAGAGTGGGGCTCTAATCCCAACACATTGTTGCACTGGGCCTCACCCTCCACCTTTTTTTTTTCTTTGAGACAGAGTCTCACTATGTTGCCCTCAGTAGAGTGCAGTGATGTCACAGTTCACACCAACCTGAAACTCTTGTGCTTAAGTGATTTTCTTGCCTTAGCCTCCCAAGTAGCTGGGATGGCAGGCTCCTGCCACAGTGCCCGGCTATTTTGGTTGTTGTTGTTGCAATTGAAATTGTTGTTTGGCTGGCTTGGGCCTTGCCAGCCTGGGTGTATATGGCCAGCGCCCTACCCACTGAGCTATGGGCAACGCCCACCCTCCACCTTTTTTGCAGGGAGAGGGTAAGGCGTCTGTTCTATGAAAGTTCCTTATTAGGCTGGGTATGGTGCTTCATGCCTGTAATCGTAGCACTCTGGGAGGCCAAGGTGGGTGGATTGCTTGAGCTCAGTAGTTCAAAACCAGCTTGAGGAAGAGTGAGACCTTGTTTCTACTAAAAATCAGGAAAACAACAACAACAACAAAAAACTAGACAGGCGTGGGGTAGCATTTATACTCCCAGCTACTCAGGAGGCTGAGGCAAGAGGATCACATGAGCCCAAGAGTTTGAGGTTGCTGTGAGCTACAATGATACCACAGTACTCTAGCTAGGGGGGCTACAGAGTGGGACTCTATGTCCAAAAGAAAAAAAAAGAAAGAAAAGGAAAGGAAAAAAAAGTCCCTCACACTGTCACAGCCTCCATTTGGTAACTGGTTGTGAATTATTGTTACCAGTTTGCTTTCAGACAATGAGGATAGTAAGTTGGCTTTTCTCTTTGTCCTTGGTGTACTTGGGGATCCTGTCCTGCCTGGTAGCATGGTGTAGCTGACAAAGAGGCATGTCTGAGGTCTTCCGTTGAATAGCTTTTCCCAGAACTTGTTGGGAAACTCAGCCTCACTTCTTGGAACTTTCCTCCAGTTGGATCCCTCAGGGCCAGATGTCCAGATTGGCTTCTTGGGGCAGAAGAGTGTACTTAAGGGAGGGGAATGGTGGGAAGATGGGAGTGGAGTAATTGCCCAATTGGACCACAGTAGTCTGGGCCTTCCCCGGGGCCAGCCTTGGCTGGGGGCCCAGCCTCGATGGAGTGCCCACTCTGCTGACCTCTTGGTCATCAAAATCCCTCAACAGGTGAGCGAGTGAGCAACCTGGAGGAGCTGCCCCTCAACGATTATCGAGAATACATCAAAGTGCGGACAGATAAAGGCACGGAGGTGGCCACCAACCTGGTGATTCTCTGCACCGGTATCAAGATCAACAGCTCTGCCTACTGTAGCGCGTTTGGTAAGCAGGTGGCCTAGCTGGGGCTGCTCCCCTGGTGCTTCCTTGGCACTCTGAGAACACTCAACCGCCCTTCCTTTTTTGTTCCCAGCATGTCAAACTTTAAATTCAGGGTAGGATCCACTGGTGGGTCTTTCCTCAGCTATGATGTTGGCTTCACTGAGGGTGGCCAGTCACCTGAATCTTCTGAAACCAGGGCTTACCCCTAGTGGTAGGAGATGGGAAAGGTTTCAAGAGAGATGAGAAAGGTCCATTTTGTCACTTTCCTTATACTCAGAGGTGGGGATTTGAGGTCAGGCCTCTCTGTTTACAGGTGCACTGCTCTCCTCAAGCACAGATCCAAACATTTGACCACTCGATCTTGGAACAGTCCTTTGGGAAGTGGAAGCAATGATAAGGCCTCATTTCCTAAAGCTCAGTATTTGAATATTTAGCTAATTGGACATTGGGAGGTGTGTTTAAGTCTCCACCAGTGACCAGGAGACTTAGTAGCCAAGCCCTGTGGTTACTTCATGTCCTCAGGTCCCCTGAGATCCCCATTTTCTCCCAGGTACCCTTTCCTGATAAGGGGTTACTGCTTAGTTCCCGCAGGAAGTAATAATCTAATCTCAGAAGAAGGAAGCTCATCAAGACAAGAGTAGGGGTGAAAGTAAGGCTTCTAATGGACAGAGATCCCAGAATTTAACACATAATGGTATTCATAGAATGCTTGCAAAGATAAGTTTTTTAACTTTTTTAAGAAAAAAGCAAGCAGTTTATTATTTATTTAAAAAAACCATATCTTGCATTTTCTATTGGCTTAGTATGAAAAGAAAAAAAAAAAGAAAAAATATTACCTACATTCAAAAGTAAATTTAAAACTTGGCTAATCATTATAACCCTTGAAGAGTTATGTCCATTTCTAAAAGGAAGTTCGCTGGTATTTTGGCCTGTTGCTGCCCTGGAATCAGTAACCTTGCTTTTGCAGGGAGAGTTGCAAGGTGGGACTTTAGGCAGGAATGAATTAGGTAGGAGGATGGCCTACTGAGTGTGTACCTAGGAGGACAGACCCGACTAGAACCTGTTGGTCAGCACCTGGAGCTTGTCCTTAACCCCCTTCTAGTGGCCACTTAACGTGGCAGCTCAGGGTCTTGGTTTGGCGTCATTTTGTCTAGCAGAGAGCAGACTGGGCAGCAGAGGTGCCCTGAGAGTGAACGAGCACCTCCAGGTGGAGGGGCACAGCAATGTCTATGCCATCGGCGACTGTGCTGACCTGAGGGAGCCCAAGATGGCTTATCATGCTGGGCTCCATGCCAACATTGCCGTGACCAACATTGTCAACTCCATGAAACAGCGGCCCCTCAAGGCCTATAAGCCAGGTAAGGGGAGTCCAGCTGCTTTGCAATTTTGAGTTTGGGGTTAGACATTGAAGATTTTTTGACCCATAAGGTAGCTGACCACTAGGAGAAACTCTCCATGCTGGTAATGAAAACACCCTTTTAGAGCTCTTTAAAAATAAATCACAGGGCTGGGTGCGGTGGCTCATGCCTGTAATCTCAGCACTTTGGAAGGCCGAGGTGGATGGATTGCCTGAGCTCACAGGTTTGAGACCAGCCCAGAGAGACCCCCGTCTCCAAAAAAATAGCTGGGCATGGTGGCCAGCACCTGTAGTTCCAGCTACTGGGGAGGCTGAGGCAAGAGAATTGCTTGAGCCCAAGAGTATGAGATTGCTGTGAGCTATGACACCTGGGCCCTCTATTGCGGGGGGGAGGGCGACAAAGTGAGACTCTGTCTCAAAAAAAATCATGGCCTCACCCATGTTTCTAAAAGTCTTGCATGTTTCCCAGCCCTGAGTCTGAAGGCCCAGGGGAGGGATTTCGCTGTGGGAATTGCAGGCCCAGAGCATCCAGCGAGATTCTGGTTTTACATGTCTCTTCTCCGTAGGTGGGCTGACATTCCTCCTATCCATGGGGAGAAATGATGGTGTGGGCCAGATCAGTGGCTTCTATGTGGGTCGGCTCATGGTCCGGCTGGCCAAGAGTCGGGACTTGTTCGTGTCCACCAGCTGGAAAACCATGAAGCAGTCTCCACCCTGACAAGAAGGCTGCCACAGCAGGTGAACAGGCCGCTTGACAACTTACACCATCCACGAGAGCTAAAGGGCAAGAGCGGTTTTTCTGGATTAGGATGCCAATGATGTAGTGACCAGAAACACAACTTGGGTAAACCCCAAAATGGCGGGTTGGGGGATGGGAGAGAGGCCTTAAAAAAGAGACTTCCCCAGAGGATTCTTTCTGGGTTTCACAGTTTGCTCACAGTTGTACTGACCAAATGGCTGACATGTGCCTAGTGAATGGTCTCGGGGGAGGGCACAGCCAGCCTCTGTGTCCTGGCTCCTCTTGGATGTGTGTGTGTGTGGGGGGGGCATAGGGTGTGGCATTCAGAGCTCTCAGAGCTGGGCTCCTGGTGGCTGGCGTCTGTCTGTGAGGGCAGGAAGGAGCCTGGATAGTGAGGCCAGAGGAAGGGAGCTGGGGTGGAGAGATGGCTGCACCCGAACCTCTCCAGCACCCAGAGGGGGGCCTGTGCATCTGGCAGCAACCAGGCTGTTAACGAGAGCCTTATTTTGAACTCCCTTAATTCGTGGTTAGCCGTCATGCTCATGCTTCATGACCCTCTCTACATTTCCACTTTTAGATACTAACTAAATGCCATACGTTACATTTAAGAAGAGAGTGGGACAAAATTTCCCTCTTTGGTTAACCTACTCTAGCAAAGAGTGAGTTTTTACAAAGCTAGCAGGGTTCAGACCGCAGCCTGGCCTGCCAGCCACTGGAGGAGTTTAAGGAAAGGCTGCAGGGAATGTAGTCCCCTGCGGAGTGCCATCTGGTTACCCTTCAGGATACACAGGCAGTTCAGCAGGTGACCCTCTAGCCTCACCCCAGTGTTATTTCCAGGTTACTGCCATGGACAAATTTGTAAGGAACAAAACTCCAGCTGGTGCTGGGGCAGGGAGAGGGCCGTGAGGGATTTTGTGGTTTGTGCTTCTGCTTTCCTGGCCAACCCCACGGTTATTTGTCTGGAGGCCCAGCCATGAGGCAATCATCTCTGTATATAAATGACTCCTCTGTTTAGGAGAGATCTAACAGGGAGGAGCCTGTTTTGGACCAGCTAAGACAAACTACACAGCAGAAGTGGGGATGAGGTCAGCCAAATAAATTCAAGCCCTGACGTCCCCACCCTGCCCCTCTCTGCTCACTCCTTAGGCCAGCCTCAATGGGGTTCTCAACCCATCCTGTAAAGTGAGACCTTTAACTCTCTCCCAGAGGATGGCCCTGAGGACCAGGGCCAGCAGACTCACCCTCCCTGGAAGCAGGACCTGCTGAGAGAAACGCAGGTCTGATGTCTGACCTAGGGCCTCCCGTGGTGGCGCTCTCAGCCTGTCAGTGACAGGTCTTGTTCTGTTTACTTGTAACATTCTAGATGTATCTACCCATGCAGACAAGAGTTTTCCAAACTGAGGAAAATGTTGTAATAAAAGAATATATTGTAAGAAAGATGCTGGATCTTTTATTTTTTCTTTTCATTTTCTTTTTCTTTAAAAAACAAAATGGAACAAAAAAACGCCTGAAGCAAAAACATTGTAGAAGTAGTTACAGATATTATAGGGCTGGGGTGTGGGCACTAAAACAAAAGAGAAAAGCACCAGTAAGATGTCTTCCCCATTTTTTTCTCTCCGTCACGGAGTACAGACAACCAACAAAGCCCGAGTCACTTTTATGCTGTCTTCCCTTGTAAAAAGGAGGAACAGAAGACTTAAGAATTTTGAAAGGATTTTTTTGTGTGAGTGCCTGTAAAAGTCAATGCTATAAATCTAAAATGAGGTCTGTTTTTTTTTTTTTTTAAAGTTCTAAAACAACGGGAAGAAAACACAAGGAAAGAAACCCTTTGCAGAGACCTGCTTAATTAGGAACTGAGGCTCCTGAAGAATATCAAACGCAGAGGGTTCCTCCTGTGAGCAGGACCTGCCCCCACCACCTCTGCTGCCCACTGCCCCCTCTGCCCCCTCCACTCTCCTGCCGTCACCCTTCTTCTCTTCTTTTAAAAAATAAAATCCCACTCTTGTGACTCTGATCTTCCAATCCTCCTCCAATTCCCGTGGAAAGCACAGCGGCTACTTGGTGTCGAGCTTGGCCATCTCCTGGACGTAGATGCCGATGCTCTCGCTGTCAAAGAGCAGGAAGTACACGTTCTTCAGCGAGGATGCACTCGAGTCATCGAAGTGGGCCGAGATCGCTTTGAGGGTCACCTGGGCCGCAGTCTGCTTGGGAAAGCAGTTTCTGTACCAAAATAAGGAAAGAGCTGGCATCATTTCAGTCCCCAGGAAGGTCATGTGGTGTCCTTGTTCTCATCACATAGGGCCTCACCCTAGTCAAAGGGACAGCCTGGGGCCGGGCATGGTGGTTCACGCCTGTAATCCTAGCACTCTAGGAGGCCGAGGAATGAAGATCACTTCATCTCAGGAGTGTGAGACCCCCATCTCTACGAAAAATAGAAGGTGCCTCTGTTGTCCCAGCTATTCAGGAGGCTGAGGCAAGAGGATGGCTTGAAACCGAGTGTCTGAGGTTGCTCTGAGCTAGGCTGATGCCACGGCACCCTAGCCTGGGCAACAGAGTGAGACTCTGACTTTAAAAAAAAAAAAAAAAAAAAGGCTCAGCACAGACATAATGGCGCCGGCCATATACAAAGATGGTGGGTTTATGTACATAAATGAAATACACGGGCCAGCTGACCAACAATTACAACTGTAACAAAAATAGCTGGGCATTATGG
>CAUYON010087903.1:0-20729 GCA_963573935.1 Arctocebus calabarensis
TTTCACTCTTCGCAGATGATATGATTGTATATCTGGAAAACACGAGGGATTCTACTACAAAACTTTTAGAAGTGATCAAGGAATACAGCAATGTCTCAGGCTACAAAATCAACACCCATAAATCTGTAGCCTTTATATATACCAACAACAGCAAAGCCGAAAAAAGTCAAGGACTCTATTCCTTTCACAGTAGTGACAAAGAAGATGAAATATTTGGGAGTTTACCTAACAAAGGATGTGAAAGATCTCTATAAAGAGAACTATGAAACTTTAAGAAAACAAATAGCTGAAAATGTTAACAAATGGAAAAATTTACCATGCTCATGGCTGGGAAGAATCAACATTGTCAAAATGTCTATATTACTCAAAGCAATATATAATTTTAACGCAATTCCTATCAAAGCTCCATTGTCATATTTTAAAGATCTCGAAAAAATAATACTTTGTTTTATATGGAATCAGAAAAACCCTCGAAGAGCCAAGACATTACTCAGAAATAAAAACAAAGCAGGAGGAATCACGCTAACAGATCTGAGACTCTACTATAAATCAATAGTGATCAAAACAGCATGGTATTGGCACAAAAACAGAGAGGTAGACGTTTGGAACAGAATGGGGGAAAGACTCCCTATTTAACAAATGGTGCTGAGTGAACTGGCTCGCGACCTGTAGAAGAGGACCCACTAAAACTGGACCCACACCTCTCACCATTAACTAAGATAGACTCTCACTGGATTAAAGATTTAAACTTAAGACATGAAAATATTAAAATATTAGAAGAAAGTGCAGGGGAAACTCTTGAAGGAATTGGCTTGGGTGAATTTTTTTTTTTTTTTTTTGAGACAGAGCCTCAAGTTGTCACCCTGGATAGAGTGCTGTGGCATCACAGCTCACAGCAACCTCCAAGTCCTGGGCTCAAGCGAGTCTCCTGCCTCTGCCTCCCAAGTAGCTGGGACTACAGGGGCCTGCCACAACGCCCAGCCATTTTTTGGTTGCAGCCACCATTGTTGTTTGGTGGGCCCGGGCTGGCTTCCAACCCGCCAGCTCAGGTATACATGGCTGGCGCCTTAGCCCATTGAGCCACAGGCACTGAGCCTTGGGTGAATATTTTATGAGGAGGACTCCCCAGGCAATTGAAGCAGTATCAAAAATACACTACTGGGACCTGATCAAACTAAAAAGCTTCTGTACAGCCAAGAACATAGTAAGTATAGCAAACAGACAGCCCTCAGAATGGGAGAAAGAAAATATATACAAGTTATGCCTCCGGCCAAGGTTTGGTAACCAGAATACACAGAGAACTCCAATGTATTAATAAGAAAAGAACAAGTGATCCCATCTCAGGATGGGCAAAGGATTTGAAGAGAAACTTCTTCAAAGAAGACAGGCGTATGGCCTACAGCTACATGAAAAAATGCTCACCATCCTTAATCATCAGAGAAATGCAAATCAAAACTACTCTGAGATATCACCTAACTCCAGTAAGATTAGCCCACATGACAAATTCCCAAATCCAGGGATGTTGGCGAGAATGTGGAGAAAAGGGAACACTTCTACACTGCTGGTGGGAATGCACACTACTATGTTTCTTTTGGAAGGATGTTAGAGAATACAAGATGTTTGGAGAGTACTTAGAGATCTAAAAATAGACCTTCCATTCGACCCTATAATTCCTTTACTAGGTATTTTCCCAGAAGATCAAAAATCACACTACAACAAAGACATCTGTACCCGAATGTTTATTGCAGCCCAATTCATAATTGCTAAGTCACAGAAGAAGCCCAAGTGCCCATCGACCCACAAACAGATTAATAAACTGTGGTACACCATGGAATATTATGCAGCCTTAAAGAAAGATGGAGACTTTACCTCTTTCGTGTTTACATGGATGGAGCTGGAACATATTCTTCTTAGCAAAGGATTTCAAGAATGGAAGAAAAAATATCCAATGTACTCAGCCCTACTATGAAGCTAATCTAAAGGTTTCATATGACGGCTATAACCCATCTATAGCACAAGACTCTGGGACGGGGGGGAGGTTGGGGAGGAGAGAGGGTAATTGGGTGGGGCCACACCTATGGTGCATCTTAGAGGGGTACAGGCGGAACTTACTAAATGTAGACTACAAATGTCTTCATACAATAAATAAATAAATAAATAGATAGATAGATAAATAATTCAACTTTCTGGAATGTAATCTAGTGAAAGTGTTATCAAAGGCATATCTCAGCAAAAAAAAAAAAAGAAATATAATCAGATTTGTCTTTCAGAAAGATCACACAGCAATAGTATAAAAAAATGGACTCAGAAAGATCACACAGAAGCAGTATAGAAAATAGAAAAATAGACTAACAAGGGGGACAGGTGTGAGAGCTAAGGAGGGTTTAATTGGCCTGTAGATATTTAATTAAATAAACAAAGTGGGTAAAGATGGTTAATCACACCAATAGTTATGTTAAGAGAGCAAAGCCGCCTAGTACCCAAGGAGAAATGACACTGGTTCTGCTGAGAAAAATGAGCAGGTCTGGACTAGATACAGGAGGTGTGCCTACCCATTATACTTTTGGCTGTAGTTTCCAGGTTTAGTCTGCCACTTTGACAAAGACCATAGTCATCTAAATAAATAAAAATAAAAATAACCCAACTACCAAAATCATGGCTGTTCTAGTTTTCTTTTATTTGGGAGATTCAAAGTGGATACCATCTGTGCAGCCAATCAATATATGAACACAAGAATCACTCTTGTACCACTAATGTAATCCAAAAGCGGTATCAAGACAACACAGACATACAGTAATATCAGATGTAGTTTCAAAGTGCTATAAAACACAATCATTCTACTTTTTGGTTCCAGGCTTTAAAAATGCCATGGTATGTGTGGTTTTGAATAAGATTTTAAATTGCAGTCCTGTTCTTAAACTAGTTTTTTCCTATTTAAGTGTTGACAGGCAAAAAAATACAGTTTTTGTTTGACACACTATTTACCCTACTTTTTTTACCTTTATTTAAATCTTAAAGATACTCTCACCAAGCAACAAAAATATGCACAATTAGAGGTCAATTAATAACTAGTTTCTAAAATCTACTGAACTTTTAACTGAACAATATCAAAATCTCTATAATTTGTAATAAGCAATAATAAAATTTGAAATTTTTCCAGTGTCATTTACATTTCCTCAAAGATGAAGAACATATTTTAAGAAATTTTACATGATTCATCTGTATGCCACAGATAAACAGTGCTTCATTAACAATGATTCTATCACTAGCTACCAAGGCTATATTCAAAAAATACCCACATTCAGACCACATTTTAGTAAAAACGTTATCCAATTCAGTACTGACACTGCTAACCATATCTAATTGCCTTCTTGGAACAAAATCCTTGCTAAAAGCTCCAGAATAGGCCTTTATGCCTTAGTCAATATTTACCCTTCTTCAAATAAAAATTACTAACATTATTACAAACATAATGCATCTCTGTATACTCAAAACTCATCTCCTCTACAAGTCTGTCCATTTCTATCTATCATTTACAACATATTTATCATTTATGTCACACTTTCTGTCAGGTTGGATTACCTTTGCTAGCATATATTTCTTGCACCTTCTACAAGGCCTGGTCCTTTCTCTCACAATGCGTCACACACTCCAATGAAAGAGGGATGTTATTAATCCTTTATTAGTATCTGCACACAAAAGCCACTTGATATTTATTAGTGGGCAGCCAATTCTGGGGTCTCCTAAATACAGGGAATCAAAAAGGAATTAGATTCCTTACTATGTTGTTTTATATTAAACAATCAGCAATCATATTTACCCTCACCTTTCACATCTCACCCTTCAATCTCCATCCAATCAAAAACTAGATCATTATTATATTAAGAAAGAAGAGCTGATAAGGATAGGGTTGATTAAAAAAAAGGAAGAGTGAGACGGGCTCATGCATATAATCTTAGGGAGGCCCAGGTAAGAGAACTGCTCAAGACCAGGAGTTCAAGAACAGACCGAGTGATATAATGATCCCTGGTCTCTACAAAAATAACCTTTAAAATTAGCCAGGTACAGTGGCATGTGCCTGTAGTCCCACCTAGTTGGGAGAATCACTTGAGCCAAGGAGTTCAAGGTTGCAGTGAGCTGTGACTGCACCACTGCACTTCAGCCTAGAAGAGAGAGCAAGATCCTGTCTCTTAAAAGAAAATAAAAAAGGAAAAAGGGGCTGGGGGCCTGCAGCTCAGTGGTTGGGGAGCCAGCCACACGCACCAAGACTGGTGGGTTTGAACCCAGCCTGGGCCTGCTGAACAACAATGACAACTGCAACAAAAAAATGGCCAGGCGTTGCAGCATGCACCTGTAGTCTCAGCTACTTGGGAGGCTGAGGCAAGAGAATTGCTTAAGCCCAAGAGTTTGAGGTTGCTGTGAGCTGACACCATGGCACTCTACCGAGGGCAACATGGTGAAACTCTGTCTCAGAAAAAAAAAAAGAAGAAAAAAAAAGGAAAAGGAAGTAGTCTGAGGAAATTAGAAATCGGGAGGAGAAGAATGAGCAAAGTAAAATGACTAAAAGGAAAATTTAAGCCAAAAATAATAAAAAAGAAAAGATACATAAGACAATTATGTCCGATGATAACCAAGAAAAGGAAGTCTATAGGAAATAAATTCAATCTCTTGCTTGAGTTAATCCCTAAACCACAGGGATTGGTTGTCACAGAACAACTGACAACTTTAAAATCCCAGTCCAGGGACATGTGGTTATCCTACCCTAGTATTTATTACACAAAATGTTACTGCTGACTTGGGCGCTCCCATGTCAGGATGAGAGGACTACCAGCATTTACACTGCCTGCCAAAACACACATCAGTGACTGAGGGCTGGAGTGACAAAGATATCACAACAGCAGTCTAAGAACTACACAAAATGAATTTTGCATTGAGGATAAACTTAAACAAAATGAAAGAGAAATAACACAAGAAAGGATGAAAAGAACAAATACAACATAAGAGTGGGCTCTTATTATTTACTATTTTTCTTGAGATGGAGTCTCACTCTGCCAACCTGGGTAGAGTGTCATGGCATCATCATATCTCATGGCAACCCCAAAACTCCTGGGTTCAAGTATTCCTCTTGCCTCAGCCTCCCAAGTAGTTGGGACTACAGGGGCCTGCCACAGTACCTGGCTAGTTTTTCTATTTTTAGTACAGATGTGGTCTCTCTCTTGCTCAAACTGGTCTCAAACTCCTGAGCTCAAGCAATGCACCTGCCTCAGCCTCCCAGAGTGTTAGGATTACAGCCATGCCTTTTTTTTTTTTTTTTAAGACAGAGTCTCACTCTGTTGCCCATGTTAGAATGCCCTGGTGTTAGCCCAGCTCAAGACAACCTCAAATTCCTGGGTTCAAACAATATTCTTTCCTCAGTAGGTGGGACTACAAGCACCTGCCGTAATTAACTGAAGCTAACGCTTCTGTTTTTAGCAGAGACAAGGTCTCTCCCTTGCTCAGACTGGAGTCAGACTCCTGAGCTCAAGGTATCCTCCTGCCTCAGCCTCCCAGAGTGCTAGGATTACAGGCGTGAGCCGCCACTCCCCGCCCAGAGTGGGCTCTTTCTCTGTGTAGGGAAGACAAACATCTGGGATTATGTGGTGCTGAGTGACACGAAATTTAAGACTGTTCCTCACTTGCAATTATTTCTTAGTAAAACCACACAAATCAAACATAGGCCTAGAGGCTAAAATGATGGAGAGTGATTAAGGTCAGTATAACAATAACCATTAAAAAAATACACAAACACATTTTTAAAGTAATGGAGCAGTTAAAAGTGCACAAAGAATATTCCTGACTGACTTGGAAAGATGTTCAACTTAAGACATGTAAGGAAACAGCTAATATGTATAATAGCATGGTAAGGGTTTTGTAAAAATATCTATTTGCATAAACACACGAAGTTTTCAAATGATTTCAAAATAAGTGCTGCTGTATGAGTGACTTGTACCTTTCAAAAATTTTTTCCTGTGTTTTAATTTAATCAAAAGTAACAATCCTTTTAAAATAAAAGAAAAAAGATCCTCTTCCAGATCATGCAGTCTTTACCCTAATTAAATGTAATTTAATGAATTAGCAAACAATCCCTTTAATGTACAGCACAGTTTGGGGGGAGTTGCCTCTACAATGCAGAGAGAAGGGCCACTGGCCAAGCCTAGCTGCATTATGGTGGGAAAAATTTTTGAAGACTAGCAGTAAGGTATGGACCTAGCATCACTATCCACTAGTCCAGCAATCCATGGCAAATTTTGTGACATTTCTGAGTGCCAACTTCACTCACCTTCAGGAATGAAATAAATACTACCTTAGTAGGTTATCATGAGGATTCTCGAGAACAGCTCCCACCTATGAAGACACATAAACTGATGGGGCAGGCAACAGAGAATAATCACCCTCCTGTCCACCGTTATACTTTTTGTTACCTTATCAAACAATCTGTCCAAAAATTCCAGAGGCCATTTTCACTGACCTCTTCTCAGCCAGTGAATCCTCAAGCGAATCAGTGCTCAAAAGAGCAGCCCAGTTACTGATGCTTTCTTCTAAATCACCTACAACTACCCCTTCCAGGAGTGAGGAGAGCAATTATCCAGTAGAATAAAACAGCGGAGCAAGGGTCAGAGAAGGAACACCTGCTTGTTGAAGTTCTTCATCCTACACGCCTCAGAAAGTCCAGTAGGATAGAAAACAGCTCTTCTGAGGACACATACTGCAGAAGCATGGCCAAATGAATTGCAGATGTCTACTTGCAAGGTTGGTCTTCGCTGGCATGTGGGAATTTGGATTTTGGGAGAGTTCCCACCACCGTAACTAAGAGGGATTCACTGTGCCTAAACTGTTTGTACAAACAATGTGATTTATGCCGAACACTTGCTTTCCTTCTAGGAGTCTGGAATTTTGGTACTTACTAGCCAGAGAATACTTATATGACCAACCCCCCCCATACAAACCCTGGGCACTGAGTCGCTAATGAGCTTTCCTGGTAGACAACATTTCACATGTGTTGTCACAACTCATTACCTGAAGAATTAAGTGTATCTTGTGTGAGTTCATGAAGAGAGGACTCTTGGAAGCTTATACCTGATTTCCTCTTGACTTCGCCCCCCCATGTAACTTTTCCCTTTGCTGACTTTTCTTTGTATCCTTTCTCTGAAATAAATCATGACCATGAGGACAACTCAATGCTGAGTCCCTATGAATCATCAAACCTGGGGGTGGTCTTGAGGAACCCCAACACACAAATCACTCCACTTTCTTTTTTTTTCGAGACAGAGTCTCACTTTGTTGCCCTTGGTAGAGTGCCATAGCGTCATAGCTCACAGCAACCTAAAACTCTTGGGCTCAGGTGATTCTCTTGCCTTAGCCTCCCAAGTAGCTGGGATTACAAAAGCCCTGCACAACACCTGGCTATTTTTAGAGATGAGGTCTTACTCTGTCTGTCTCAGGCTGGTCTCAAACCTATGAGTTCATACAATCCACCTGCGTTGGCCTCCCAGAGTGCTAGGATTACAGGCATGAACCACCATGCCCAGCCTCACTCCACTTTCTTGATTCACATTCCTAAATACCTATCCCTAGTAAAAGAATTCCATAGTTCTATATTTTAATCTAAATTTCACTTCAGCGCTGACCTTATCCAGTTTATTTCCTACAATTATCACAACTACTCAGACCATGATAACCATCACACATGAACTCTCTAAATCAATGCTTCTACAACTGGGGTGAATATTTTCCAAGAGATAAAAATGATAGGGAGAACCTTATTAATATAAAAAGCCTGTTGTTTTCTAATTAAAATTAGCCTCATTTTACTTGACCTGTTTGCAAGAGCAGAAGTTGCACAGCAGACCTTGAATCTTCCTAGAGGGTTCCTCTTTCCCCAAATACCTTTAAATTTTAGTGATCCATGGGGTTCTGTCTTCCACTCCCTCCATCTTTCTTTCCATGGACCACTCCATTTAATTCCATACCTTTAGCTTCCACTTACAATCCCTAACTCTTTAACTTCAGCTCAGTCATCTGCCCTGTGCCCTAGAAGCTTATCTCTAACCATCTACAGTACATTTATAAATTCTATGAATCAATCCTTAGGCTGATGCTCTTCTTAACACTTTTGTTCAAAAAAATCATCTGGGCGGTGCCTGTGGCTCAGTGAGTAGGGCACCAGCCCCATATGCCAAGGGTGGCGGGTTCAAACCCGGCCCTGGGCTGAACTGCAACAAAAAAAATAGCCGGGCGTTGTGGCGGGCACCTGTAGTCCCATTTACTCAGGAAGCTGAGACAAGAGAATGGCCTAAGCCCAAGAGCTAGAGGTTGCTGTGAGCCATGAAGCCATAGCACTCTACCAAGGGCAACAAAGTGAGACTCCGTCTCTAAAAAAAAAAAAAAAAAAAAAATCATCTGGATCTGTTACTTTACAATTCAGTTGAGCTGTCTACAGCTGCTACCACCACAGGTATCCAAAGTTACAGAAAACTACTTGAATCCTCTTCCTAACATTGTATTTTTAGTATTCTAGCCCATCCTCTCCCTATTTAGTAGTTGGGTATTACAGTAGAACTTAGTCCCATGTATAGAGAGACCATTTAATAAATGTTGATTCAATAAATTAGTATCATCATCCATCTATCAGATCTGTAGTAGAATGGAATGGAACACCATGCAGGTACACTAGCTGCATTCAGGAATATCACTATTGGTAGTTTCATTTTCATTCGTTTATACAAGAACCAGAACTTTCAAAAACTGGCTTAGAGTAAACAGCTAGCCACTTTAGGGAGAAAATAGAGACAGAAGAAAACTTTCAACTTTAAAAATCAAACATCCTGTTTAAGGAAGATACTAGAGGATTTGCTCCACCAAGAAGAGGAAGAAGAAAACCAACAAAGAAAGTCTAACAACCAGAAGATCCAATATCAGAGAAAGGATAGAAAGATGGATGACAGTGAAGGGCAGATACAAAAAAAATATTTTTTTGAATAGGAAAAGGAGAGATTCTTTGTATGTGCCTAGATTTCCTACTCAAAATAGAAAATTTTTTAAATGCCAAAATAGTTAAAGAAACCTCCACAATCTAACTTTAAAATAGAAAAAGAAAAAAAGGAATAGCAGCAGTCTATGGTAGTATCTTTTAAATTGATGAAAAGATCTAAAGTTCCTCTTTGGAAATTAATGTATCAAATTTGGATATTACCACATCAAGGTATCACCATCATCGGCTATGTACTTTCACAATTACCAACTTTAGGTTGCAATACGACACTTGACAATGGTTGGCTTCAACAATGCTGATTGGAAAAAATGTTTAACACAATTCAAGAACTTTAAATGAAACAGATCCAAATATCTTCTTTTGATAAATGCTGCCTCTCTTTAAAAAAGCACTAATGATAGCTTATAAACAATCATATTACTGCTTCACTAACCAAGTTAGAGGCTTCCCCAAAGTCCAACTAAGAAATTCAGTAAAGGCATATAAAAATTTAAAATGCAGTCACCAAGAAACCACCAAAAACAAAACAACCTCCCACACACACTCACACGTGCACAAAAGAACTAGGGCAAAGCCCAGATCGTTCAGGGTTTCCAGTAGTCTTGTACACTCTTAAATTTGACAAAGATCATGCAAGACTTAATAGGTAATCAGAGCACAGAAAGTAGCTTTAGCAAATGACTATATGACAAAACTGATACCTCAGTAATTTTCCCACTAAATTAAAACTAAGAACAAAAATGAATTAGCGTAGTACAGGTTTGAACACTTGTCCCACCTTGACTAACTGAAAGACAAAACCACAAGAAAAGCACTTAGAACCATTTAGAATACTTTCCTTAAATACAGCATTCTAAAATGTCACTTTAATACAATCCTTTAATAGCAACTATTTCAGGATCCTTTAATTTTTAAATTGACCAATGCAATTGGATTCCATTAACAACTAATTTTTGCCAAATTTAATTCTAACAAACTCATTTAAATTAAATGACCATAAAAAAATAAAATGTTTATACTGTATTACTGCAATCATAGAATTCAAATGCAACAGTATGAAAAATTTTCAGGCTGTGGATAAACATGCAACTTCAGGCCTAAAGCATACTTTATTTCAAAATAAGGAGTGAAAATAAAGTTCAAGAAGAAAAGACTTTTCAGTCTTGAATTCAGTGGCATTAATATTAATGACAATCCCACTCATTTCAAAGACATGCTCCAGAGTGTTTATGTTATGAAAAATGGGTCTGGAATGTCCTCTTCAGTAAATATGAAATTGTTTAATCTGAGGTTTTGCTAGATTTGTAACAGCTGCACTTGTGTTTACAACTATAATAAGATCTTTACAGCATGGTACTCCTTTACACATTTTTTAGATCTGGTTGTACTGATCAACGGAAACGAGTTTGGTATCTCTCTATAGCTATAAGTTAAATCAGAATAAAGTTTTGTTTTGGATTAATAATGCAGGATAAATGCATCGAGGACTTCATAAGTTTTATGGTACTTGTTAGAGAAAGATAGGGCAAAAACTTCCTTTCATATACATTTAGAAAATGACTCAATTTGTGTTTATGGAATTCAAACGTTGGGGAAAAGATATGCATATCAGGGCAGCGCCTGTGGCTCAAAGGAGTAGGGCACCGGCCCCATATGCCAGAGGTGATGGGTTCAAACCCAGCCCTGGCCAAACTGCAAAAAAAAAAAAAAAAAAAAAAGATATGCATATCAAATACACTGGATCTAATTTGTTTGCTGGCATTTCAGGGCACATTACCAAGCAGAAACTGGGTAGGCAGTATTCAAAAATTACATTTCTTCTAATGCCCCTATTTACACAGTAGAAAGATGCAACAAAAAGCCTGCCAAAGACTTGCTTTGGAATGTTTCAACAGGAAGCTTCAGCACTCTTCCTCCATGAAGATGGGGTGATTGGTGCAGGGAAAAGAGCACCAGACAGGAGTCAGTTCCCCTGGGTAACAGTCAAACAGTCTTGCCTTCTCTGTAAACATTTCAAAGAGAAGTTATTATTGAAGGTGAATGTTTTGTACTAAAATCAGTTGAGTCTGCGTAACCAGAAATATTTAGCTCTTTTTATTATTTAAAAGGTTATTAATTATGTCATAATAATTAAGTCACATTAAAAAGCTGCACAAACAAAAGTAACCCAAGTTCTTCAGTATCTATCTCCTTTTGAGCAATCTCTTGGGAACTCTCTAATTCTGAACCAAATGAATTTTTTTGGAAAAGAAACCCCTATTTTTCTTTTTTTAAATGCATTATCTTACCTTACTACATACAGTTATTGTGAGAATTTCATATAATCTACATGAAAATAATCTGGAAAAGTATAAGGCACTTTGAATAGTGATTATAACCAAAGGGATGCTACAAATAAATCAAGAAAACAAACATATGAAAAAAATCCGAGTTTACTTGATAAAAACCAATTAAACAAAAAGTGGATTTCTAAAGGATATATATTATTGCTTAGGAAAAAAAATAATAATAATAATCGTTATTTCTACAGACATGAAACTTGGAACTCACCAGAGAGCCCAGGTTATTGCAGTAATTTCCCCAATAAGTAGGATAAATTTGTTCTGATCTATACATTTCTTCCTACATGTTAGTTTGACAACAGAATACATTTCAAAATGATTCAAAAGTTAATAAATTACTTTAGGCAAAGGTCATAAATTAGAATGTCCACAAAAGATAAATTAAATGAGTAAAGCAATCAGATGGGCTTGCAGCAACTAGAAAACAAAACACTGTCCAAAAAAGACAGCCAGGATTTAGTTCCTGCCAGCTGCTGCTGAAAGAGAACTCAGACTTAAGTGTTGTCAGACTGCTTGTCTTATCCCATTTTGAGCTGCTATAACAGAATACCCAAGAGTGGATAATTTATAAAAAACAGACATGTATTGGCTCCCAGTTCAGGAGGCTGAGAAGTCCAAGACTAAGGGGCCGCATCTGGTGAGGGCCATCTTGGCTTGTCATATCATGGTGGAAAGCATTACGTGGAGAGAGAGAACAAGAGTTGAACTCACTTCTATAACAAATCCACTCTCAAAATAACAAACCCACTCCCATAATAACAATATGAATCAACTGATGTGCATCAATAATACCTCAATGAAAATGTTTAAAAATAAGTAATGTTAAGTCATTTAGTCACAGCCACTGTAGCTACAAAACAATGTTAACCAAAGATGGTTCTGAATGAATACAAGAATATTCTTAAAGACTCACCTATTTTCACCATTCTGCCTCAAAACTAAGCAATTCTTTTAAAAGTCAAAAATTGTTAAATTAAACAAATTAAATTACTTTAAAACCAAAAGGACTTACTACAATTTTAGGTAAACATTAGATGTATATAGCACACACATAGAACTTAACAAAGATACATGAAATTACTTCTAGCTCTTAATGCTCCCAAAGGAATGTCATTATCAAAATTCAAGATATTTTTAATTGTGCTTTTCTTTCTTAACTTACAACTACTCAATTTTAAAATAAAATCAGGGCGGCACCTGTGGCTCAAAGAAGTAAGGCACGAGCCACATAGGACGGAGGTGGCAGGTTCAAACCCAGCCCGGGCCAAAAACTGCAAAAAATAAAATAAAATAAATCCTATTCTAGCATTTGAAAGAAAAATATTTTTGTATCTGTGATATTCCTAAAACTGGCTGCACAGTTTCAAAAAAAAACATACTAATTCAGAGTGCCGCCTGTGGCTCAAAGGAGTAGGGCACTGACCCCATGTGCTGGATGGAGGTAGTGGGTTCAAACACAGCCCCAGCCAAAACTACAAAAAAAAAAAAAGTTCATCAAAATATTTATCAAGAAAAAGTTTCACTAGCTTTGCCAACCTTTTTAGAGCAATGACTAAAAAAATCTAATAGCACTAGTCAGAATCACAAACACAGGATATTCTTCTGAGTGCCAAATATACTACAGAAAATACTTCAGAAATAAAATGCATGTAAAGTGTTACTAACTCTTGAGACTTATGATTAGAAATACATATGTAACAGTTACAAACATAAACAGAAATCAGATACTGTTTGTCCAAATCTATATTTTATATAGCTTTTTATTACAAACTTTGATCTCCAGAGGCAGGGTAAGGAATCAACACAATCCATGTTGGGCAATGTTATGTTTGTGTACTCCAAGTTCAGAAAGTTAGGGTTTCCTTTTTTGTTGTTTTTTTGAAACAGAGTCTCATTCTGTTGCCCAGGCTAAAGTGTCATGGTGGCAGACTAACTCACAACAACCTCAAACTCCTGGGTAAAGCAATCCTCCTGCCACAGCCTCCCAGGTAGCTAGGACTATAGGTGCCTGCCCTAGTGCGTGGCTAATTTTTCTATTTTTAGAAGAGACTGGGGTATTGACTCTTGCTCAGGCTGGTTTTGAACTCCAGAGCTCAAGTGCTCCTCCCACCTCAACTTCCCAGAGCTCTAGAATTATAAGCATGAGCCATCGTGGATGGCCAGGTTTTCCCTTTTTACTTAAGTCAATAAAAGGGAGAAGAAAATGAAAGAAAGCAAGCTAGATTTAAATACAAGTGATTCCTCCAAAGAAGAATAAGTTTTATGAATTAATTAAAATGTAAAATCTGCATGCACTGTATATACCACATATACTAAGAATTATAAAATGTCACTGTATAATTTATGAGGTTTTTGTTTCCAGTAACTGAAAACCCAATTATTCACCAAGATAGGCTAAGTTATACTGTAGTAGTATTTTTTTCATTTTTTACATGCCTAATGTGTATGCAGGAGATGAGAGAGGGCTCTGCTCCACCAAGTCACTCATGGATCCAGGTTGACAGATGCTCTGACATCTCAACACCAAGCCTCCATTCCAAGAAAAAAGAGCTAGGTCATACATCTGCTAAAGAACAGTTCCACCTGGAAATCACCTGCTTAAAACCCTCTAGCTAGAACTATCGCATTCCCCACATAGCTGCAAGTTACCTGGGAAATAAAGAGAAGGATACAGATATTAACAAGTAGTACGTGTTTCTGCCACACCAAACAAAATTGGATAAAATAAAAGCAAATTTGTTGATTCAAGAAACTGGGAAGTCCAGAGATAAGGCAGACTTTAGAGTTGATCTATCTCTCCATCCTGCTCCCCTCATAACAGCAAAATAGCTATAGCCTTTGTAAGAGTCACATTACATACCATACCACCCAAAAAGTGAGTACACACTTCCCTTCCAGCATCACAAATAAGAGACCTCAGATGTATTCAGATTGAACTTGTTATACCCATCCTTGACCACTCACTAACTATGGACCAAGCAATAAAATAGTCAAATTGCTTTAAATCAATCCCAGCAACTAGATGGGAAGAAAGTGTTCCCCAAAGTCAATAATGTCTACTGAAAAAAAAAATTTAAACCCTGTTAGGATACAGAAAGGAGGAAAGGATGCAGGATAGACACCAAGCAAACACCAACAATGGTTATATGTATAATAAAAAAGAACATACCCAGAAGAAGCTGGCCCAGAGTGGTAGAAATAGGCATATACACAAAAAACAATAGTATGAACTGCTGTCCATAAGAAGAAAATCATTAGGCCGACGCAGGAGGATTGCTTGAGGTCAGGAGTTTGAGAGCAGTCTGAGCAAGAGCAAGACCCCATGTCTAAAAAAACAGCCAGGCGTTGTGGCAGACGCCTATAGTCCCAGCTACTCTGAAGGCTGAGGCAAGAGGATCTCTTGAGCTCAAGAGTTTGTGGTTGCTGTGAGCTATGACATCATGACACTCCACCCAGGTTAACAGAGTCAAAAAAAAAAAAAAAAAGTAGGAGAAAAATCTTTATTTATAACCAGAAATGATCATCAAGAAATCAGAGATTGATAAAGAAATCTATAAGAACAGCACTCGAACGTACAAACAGAATCAGGAAAATGGGCCACACACAGTGGCTCACACCTGTATCTTAGCACTTTAAGAGGCTGAGGCCAGAAGTTCAAATAACATAGCAGGATCTTATCTCTACAAGAGGTAAAAACATTAGCCAAGTGTGGTGGTACGCAACCATAGTCCTAGCTACCTGGGAGGCTGAGGCACAAGGACTGCTTGACCTCAAGAGTTTAAGGTTGCAGGGAGCTATGATGATGAGACCTTCCTTGTAATGCCTTATAATATGACTGCTTTAAACAAAAAAATAACAAACCCAAAAAACCCCTAAGTGGTATCAACCAAAAGTGACTCATGCCTGTAGTCCTCACGCTCTAAGAGGCTAAGGAAGGAGGATCACTTGAGCTCAGCAATTCAAGACCAGCCTGAGCTAGAAAGAGACCTTTTATATACTAAAAATTTTAAAAATTAGCTGGGTGTAGCTACTCAGGAGGCTGAGGCAGAAAGATCACTTATGCTCAGGAGTTTGAGGCTGCAGGGAGCTATGATTAAAAAAAGAAGAAGAAGAACCAGGCCAAGAAGATGTTGGAAGTCACTAAGATAAATAACACCTCCAAATTCTTATGAAACAAACCGAAGTGGTTGGCAAATCTTCACCTTTGAACCAAACCAGGTAAGGGATCATAGAGACAAATTCATATTCTTAAATAAGGCTTACCCTGAATTGTGTGTGTGAGAGAGAAAGAGGGAAACAGCAGCCTCAAACTGTCTTACGGGTAGTCACTAGAGTACCAGACCCCAGATCTCAGATTCCACTAAAATAGGTTAAATCTACATGAAATGTTTATATGACACATATATTCTGTATTACAAAATCAGGATTGGGTCTCCAGAGGGAAATGAAAAAACAAGCTCCAGAAATCTGAAAAATGAAAAACATGAGTAAAAGGTAATGAGAAATATAGTCGGATGTAAATTCAGGTCATCTGGGAACCCTGCCCATTGGATGCCGTAAGGCTGACCACACTTTCAATCCTTTCTTCTCCTCCCCTCCTACTCCTGAACTTCACTTCCCATAGTACCTGTACTGTTTCTAATATTCAAGGGTCTGGAAAGAAACAAAGAAAATATAAAGTTCAATTCACCACTTCATAAAAGCCTGACATAGTCCCACCAAAACCTGCTTTCTGTCATGTAAAGGAAGAAGAAATCTTAGGTTTTATTTTCAAAACTCAAGAAAACAAATTGGCTAAATACTTTCACCATTCACTATTTCTTGATGATAGACCAACAGCAAAGAGAAACCATTTAGAATTAAGAATTATTCACTATAGGCTCAGCGCCTGTGGCTCAACGGGCTAAGGCGCCAGCCACGTACACCTGAGCTGGCAGGTTCGATTCCAGCCCAGGCCTGCCAAACAACAATGATGGCTGCAACCAAAAAATGGCCGGGCGTTGTGGCGGGAGCCTGTAGTCCCAGCTACTTGGGAGGCAGAGGCAAGAGACTCGCTTGAGCCCAGGAATGGAGGTTGCTGTGAGCTATGATGCCATATCACTCTATCCAGGGTGACAGCTTGAGGCTTTGTATCAAAATAAATAAATAAATAAAATAATTTTTAAAAAAAAGAGCTTTAGCTGTAGAGATAGGAAGTATGTTATTTTTGACATCTTTGCTTGTTGTTGTATTCAGTGTGCCCCTTGTTTTTTTGTGTGCTGCATGTTGTTCTAAGTGTAACTTTAAACCTATCCCTTGCCTGAGTAAGTTTTATAACCAGACAAATAGGGTTAATCATAATAATTATTTCCATTTAAAATCTATTTCATAGATTTTATTACATTATTATTATTATTACATTTCATTTCAGTGGGGAAATGAAGCCAGAAAAATGTTTACATTAGATCTACAAAATGGATCTAAGAAACTAAGCTGAAGCAGTACAGCTGACCTAGTTTGCTCGGCCTATATTCTTTTCCCATATACCTTTCATGTTCATTTAGTTAAGGTTTCACCACAAATGTTTATCTCAAAAGACTTTGGGGGAAGTAGTAACACATAGACAATAAGTGTTGTTTTATATATATATTTATAGTTTTATATATACATATATATATATATATATATATATTTTTTTTTTTTTTTCTTTTGTAGAGCCAGAGTCTCACTTTATTGCCCATGATAGTCACACAGCTCACAGCAACCTTCAACTACTGGGTTTAGGCGATTCTCTTGCCTCAGACTACTGAATAGCTGGGACTACAGGTGCCCACCATAATGCCCGGATATTTTTTTGTTGCAATTTGGCCAGGGCCTGGTTTGAACCCACCATCTTCAGTATATGGGGCCGGCGTCCTACCCACTGAGCCACAGGTGCCACCCAAGTGTTGTTATATTGTTAATGTAAAGATTACTTTTATTTTGTTTAGTATTATTACATTGTTAGAGTAAAGGCTACTTTTGTTTTGTTTGATAATTCTTTTAGATAAAGTTTAAATTTTTTAGATTTATTTCCTTGTATTGCATTATAAAAACTATTAAAATTGTAACTAGGGCAGAACAGTCTAGAAGGGATTTTTCTGGCTTGGCGCCTATAGCTCAGCGGCAAGGGTGCCAGCCACACACACTTTAGCTGGTGAGTTCGAACCCAGCCTGGGCCTGCCAAACAACAATGACAACTACAACCCAAAAAAAGCCGAGTGTTGTGGTGGGTGCCTGTAGTCCCAGCTAGTTGGGAGGCTGAGACAAGAGAATTACTTAAGCCCAAGGATTGGAGGTTGCTGTAAGCTGTGACACCACGGTACTCCACCAGGCGACATAGTGAAATTCCGTCTCAAAAAAAAAAAAAAAAAAAAAAAAAAGAGAGAGTGATTTTTCTCACTATTTTCCAGAATTGCTGGCCTTCTGATAATAAAGCTTATTGAACCTAATTCCCGTCTCTACATTTAACTGACAGTGACAGGTAGCTGGACCTTGACTCTCTTCATCAGGTAACACAGTGAGGAGATTTCACACGCACACATAGAGAAAAAGGCAATGTGAAGACAAAGGAAGAGATGAAGTGATGCAGTCCCAAGTCAAGAATATCCTCAGCCATCAAAAGCCGAAAGAGTCAGTGTAACCTGTTTTTTTGTACCCTCAATGACTCCTCAACAACAACAAAAAAAACTGAAAGAATCAACTAATGGATTATCTTCTTCAGCTTCTGCAAGGAATGAAGTCCCATTAACAGTTTAACTTTAGCCCAGTGATACTACAGTAGTCACAGGAAACCAACACAGATTTTGGTACCAGGAAGTAAAGTGTTGTTATAACATACCTAAAAATGTGGGAGTGGTTTGGAACTGGAAAATGGGTAGAGTTAAAAGAATTTAGAGACAAATGATAAGAAAAGCCTCAACTGCCATGAACAGCTACTTGGTAGAAATATGGATTTTTATTTATTTATTTATTTATTTTTTATTTTTTAATTTTTTTTGAGACAAAGCCTCAAGCTGTCACCCTGGATAGAGTGCTGTCACATCACAGCTCACAGCAACCTCCAATTCCTGGGCTCAAGCGAGTCTCTTGTCTCTGCCTCCCAAGTAGCTGGGACTACAGGAGCCCCCCACAACGTCTGGCCATTTTGTGGTTGCAGCCACCATTGTTGTTTGGCGGGCCTGGGCTGGATTTGAACCCGCCAGCTCAGGTGTACGTGGCTGGCGCCTTAGCCCACTGAGCCACAGGCACCAAGCCAGAAATATGGCTTTTTAAAGGCTCTAGTAGCAAGGGCTCACAATGAATACAGTAGAAAAACCCTGTATCATATAGAGAATACAGATATAATCATAAATAGAATGTTGGCAAGAAGATGAACACTAACGGCACTGTTGGCAAGGGCTCAGAAGGAAATGTAGAACACGTTTTAGAAACTAGAGGAAAGGATATCCTTGTTACATCACAAAATAAAAAGCCTAGATGCATCTAACAAGTTGAATAAAAGGAGAACTTGTAAGTAATGAACTTGGATATGTAGTTTTGGTGATGTCCAAGTAAAGCATTGAGGGTGCAACCTGGTTTCTTCTTGGGGATTATAATAAAATGTGAGAAGAAAGAGATAAATTATAGTAAAATGTGAGAAGAAAATGTTAGGCAAAAAGGAACTAAAACTCAGAGATTTGCAAAATTCTCAGTCTGTCCACACTAGAAAAGATGACAAAATTGGAAATGCACTGTAAGAAAAGTGAGCTCTGGAGAGGAGGTCAAGGATATAGCTAGGAAGTTTTTGCTAGTGCTGAAGACAGTAGGCACATTATTCCTGGACATACTTAATCATCCTAGCAGAAGCCAGGAATGTAGATAGAATTGTGGAAAGATCTGTGAAAGTCCCTCTTGTCTCCCCACATACACAGGAAATTCACAAGGTTTATAAGGATTTCGAAAATGCTATGTCAGCAGAAACACTGCACACATGGATTGGAAGAGATAGGATGAAATGAAAAACTACAAAAAATCTAGAGGCAGAAAACTGGTTATTAAAAAACACCTCACCTGCAAATATGTGCTACCTTTCAAAAGAAAAAGAAGGATCATACTAAGAGCAGAATCTCATGCTGAGGGTTAGCAATGGGTGGAGAGAAACAGCTGATCATGACTTAATAAAGGCTGACTAGCCAAACATGTAATAGGAAGATCAGGGAATAAGACAGTCAAAGACAGCCCAGCTAAAACTACAGTCATCCTACGGGTCAGGAAGACTATCTACGTGTATGCTCAAAGGTGTATCATCTGAGGACAGAATGTAAACACCTGAATTATTAGTTCCTGGCTGAATGTAGGTCAAACTCAGAAATTCCACGAACAGTGCACACAGTCCAGAAGCCACACCAAATCCAAGACTGAAAGGTGAAAAACCTGGTTCAAGAAGGTTAAACATAACATCTGACCAATCAATAATTAACCATGAAATAGTCTTGAACCAAGAGTATTCCATAGGAAACCAATTTAAAGACAAAAACAAGAGAAAACAATTTTGAACAGGGTCACAAGGCTGCACACTGTTGGATAAACAAACTTCAGTGACTTAGACCAGACAGTCACTAAAAAAAGAAAAAAACAAGGAAACAAACAGCAGGACTGTTTGGGAATATGGGTTGTGGGGGAATAAGCATAAGAGTTGCTATGTTATCTAAAATGTCAAGTTTTCAGGAAAAAAAAAATAGACATGCAAAGAAAGAGTAAGGTGTGACCCAGGATAAAAAGCAGTAATAGAAACTTCTTTGAAAGGGCCTATATTTATAAATACTCCAGAATAGCTATTATAAATATATCCAAAGAACTTAAGAAAACCATGTTTAAAGAGTTAAAGAAAGGTATGACAACAATGCCCATCGACCCACAAATGGATTAATAAATTGTGGTACATGTACACCATGGAATATTATGCAGCCTTAAAAAGAGATGGAGATTTTATTGCTTTCATGTTTACATGGATGAAGCTGGAACATATTCTTCTTAGTAACGTATCTCAAGAATGGAAGAAAACGTATCCAATGTACTCAGCCCTACTATGAATCCAAGTTATAGCTTTCATATGAATTATAGCCCAAAAATATGTGGAAATGGGAGCGGGAGCGGAAGGGAGGGGGGAAGGATGGGTAGAATGAGGATAATTGGTGGGCCCACACCTACTACCACATCTTACAAGGGTACATGTGAAATTTACTAAATGTAGAATATAAATGTCTTAACACAATAACTAAGAAAATGCCATGAAGGCTATGTTAACTAGTTTGATGAAAATATTTCAAATTGTATATGAAACCAGCACATTGTAC
>CAUYON010087909.1:0-39430 GCA_963573935.1 Arctocebus calabarensis
GCTGTGGCAGGAGCCTGTGGTCCTAGCTACGTGGGAGGCTGAGGCAAGAGGATCACCTAAGTCCAAGAGCTTGAGGTTGCTGTGAGCTGTGACTCCACAGCACTCTACCGAAGGCGATAGAGTGAGACTCTGTCTCTACAAAAAAAAAAAAAAGAAAGAAAGAAAGAAAAGAAACCCAAACGGCTTACAGGCAAGGCCCTTCCAGCCTGCAGTCCCACTGCTGCCCCACCCACAGCCGCCGACAGGATCAGACCGAATGAACAGACGCAACCACTTGCCCAATCTCCGCTGCTTTAGCCTTCCTCACGGTGTCCAGAAGCCTCACGCTGTCTCCCTGTGTCCCCAAAGGGAAGTTTCTGGGCAGATCCTGCCAGGCAGAGATGCCTGAAGTCCTCTCTCCCCAGTCTCACTGTGCCCAGCCGCAAGGAAGCTGTTACTCGTCTGCCATCTTGCTCCGCCAAAAAAAAAAAAACAACTTTGTTTACTTTGTTAAAGAGATAGTTCTTTTAATTGAATCTAAAAAAGATCTCAGCTGTTTTAATCTGATAATTTGTGCAATCTGATAAAATGTGCATGATACCTGTCAATATTAGAAAATATTTGAGATTTATTTAATTAATTAATATAACCAAATTGTTAAATCATTTTAAAGCATTGTCTGATATAATATTTTCTTTCCATTGCTTTTTTTCTCAGTAGGGATGGTTGGGATCTTCGGGATATACATAAGACAAACCTTATTGGTGAAAATCTGAGTTTTGAAAGTCAGAAAGGATTTTGATTCCATTATCTTCCCTGAAGCCTGTCTTTTATATTAATTTTCATAGGGTCAAGAAGTTCCTGGTTATCATCTACTGAACAATTCTTTTTTTGTCTTAGTATTCCTTTTTCCTTATTCTGCTTCAAATACTTAGAAATCACTTTGTTTTACAATTATGTGTTAAAAGTCTAGAAGATGTTACTTAACAAAAATCTTGTTTTTCTTTATCATTAGAAAAATAATTTGCTTGTTAAGTATGAAAAAAATGTAATATTAGAGTTTTGAATCCTGTCTTAGCTTATATGGGGAAAAGACAAAGGAGCTGGGAATAAAATCAAGGTCACATGAAACTCAACCTCACTTAGAGAAGGGGGAAATGATATCATTTCTTCAGAGAACAAACTCTGCAGCAATTAGAAAGATTCACAAGATTGTTAATATAGATTATAAAACTAGCTCAGGTATAAGGAATAACAGGGATGAGAACTTTATGCATCCTGATGTCAGCTGGAAGTCTAATTCTGCAGCATAATGGACAAGAGACTAAATTTGGCCCCATTTTCCATTTACTTGATCTCCTTTTGAACTATCAAAAATAATTTGATAGTTTTTAGCCTTGGGATGATAATAGCTCTCCCTCCAGACTTTTAAGGTTACTATGAGGATCAAATGTGATAATACAGCAGTGCTGTACAGATGTGAGTTAGCATGAAGCCCCGCATCTTGATGCCCTGGTCTTGTCTGGCCAACAGGGGCATCATCTCTTTGAAAATTGACAAAGCAGTGCAGAGAATCGCAATTCTGGATCTTTCATCTCCTTGAAAGTTGACAAAGCAGTGCAGAGAATTGCAGTTCTGGATCTTGGTGACATGGTCTTAAGGAATTCTGGGAAAAGGTGACCATGTTAGAATTCATAATATCAAGGAAAGGTAGTGCAGGGTATCATTTTTTAAAGTTAGATTTTAAGATGCTTTAAGAAAAAGTAGATATTTTAGAAAGACACAACTCATGAAGATAGTAGGTAATAGAAAGAGAAATTCTTGCTATTGTGAATGATTTAAACAGGAGAGACAGGTATATGGACAAGGCGATTTATCTTAAAAAACAGCATGTTTGCTTTTCCAGGGATGCTGTCTAGAGGCACTCAGAATGGTGCAGTGTTTCGTAGCCTTTCCTACAATACAGCCTCCAACATAAGTAGGCTATCGCAAACCCCTGGGAATAGCATTGTTTACCTTTTTGCAAAGAAGGTTGAGAAATTTGCATGTGGCATGTACCCAGACTGCCTTCAAGGGGTTGGTGCTTTGAGGCCTAAAATTCTTTTTTTTTTGAGACAGAGCCTGAAGCCGTCACCCTGGATAGAGCATTGTGGTATCACAGCTCACAGCAATCTCCAATTCCTGGGCTCAAGCGAGTCTCCTATCTCTGCCTCCCAAGTAGCTGGGACTATAGACGCCCACCACAACGCCCGGCCATTGGTTGCAGCCGTCATTGTTGTTTGGCAGGCCCGGGCTGGATTTGAACTCTCCAGCTCAGGTGTATGTGGCTGGCACCTTAGCCTGTTGAACCACAGGCACCGAGCCATGAGACCTAAAATTCTTATGAGGTTGTCGAAAACAAGAGAACATGTCAAACTCAATGCCTGTAGCACAGTGGTTATAGCACCAGCCACATACACCAAGGGTGGCGGGTTTGATGCCAGCCTGGGCCAGCTAAACAATGACAACTGCAACAAAAAACTAGCCGGGTGTTGTGGCGGGCACCTGTAGTCTCAGCTGCACGGGAGTCTGAGGCAAGAGAATCACTTAAGCCCAAGAGTTTGAGGTTGCTGTGAGCTGTGATGCTACCAACCACCGGGCGACAAAGTGGGACTCTGTCTCAAAGAAAAAAAAAAAAAAAGAAAAACATGTCAGCAGGGCCTGTGGGGGTTCATGTGTGCTGAGTGCGTTTGTGACAGGCTCAAGTGTGATTTCCATATTAAAGAGCAGAGAATTGTTGTCAAAGTCTTGAAGGCCCAAGCATAGAGTCAGAAAGCCCAGTAAGAAAGTTAAGGTTTTTTGAGTAATAAAAATTAAAAGGCTTAAAAAAAATAGTGTATTTATAGAGATAATTGTCTCAGCATAAAATATATAGAAAATATACAAAATGTCAAGGGAGGGGCATATAACTAAAAAAGAAACACAGGAGAAGCATTAATTTAAAATGGAGTTTTAATTTTTATTAAACTTTAATTTAAAATGGAGTTTTAATTTTTATTACTCAAAAAAACCTTAACTTTCTTACTTGGCTTTCTGACTCTATGCTTGTGCCTTCAAGACTTTGACGACAATTCTCTGCTCCTGGTAACTTTCCAGTAACAGAATTGGCTTTAACATACTGTGCATTTAAAAGAACATATTCCAAAAATAGAAGAATGGCTACTCTTTCCCACTCCAACAGAAAGAGACTTCAAATGAGGGGGTAGGAAAAGTAGTGTCGGGGAGGCTAACAGAATTGGCTGAAGTTTATGAAAATGTTAAGACAAAAGTCAAACAAGACCAGGAGCAGTGGCTCACCCCTGTAAACCTAGCCCTTTCGGAAGCTGAGGTGGATGGATTGCTTGCACTCAAGACCAGCTTGAACAAGAACAAGACCCTGTCGCTACTGAAAATAGAAAAACTAGTGGGACATTGTGTGTGGCTACAATACAGCCTCTAACACAAGTAGGCTACCGCAAACCCCTGGGAATAGCATTGTTTACCTTTATGCAAAGAAGGTTGAGAAAGCACCAAAATTTGCATGTGGCATGTGCCCCCGACTGCCTTCAAGGGTTTGGTGCAAGTCTGGTCCCAGCTACTGGCGAGGCTGAGGCAAGAGGATCACTTGAGCCCAAGAGTTTGAGGTTGCTGTGAACTGTGATGCCATAGCCTCTACCAAGGGCGATATAGTGAGACTCTGTGTCCAAAACAAACAAACAAACAAAAACCCCAAAAGACCCAACCAAACAAAAACAGGTTAAAGACAGGAGAAAGCTTTTTTTTTGAGTTTCCCTGTAGAAGATAGAGGAGATATGGCTCTTGAGTAGGGCAGATGAAAGAGCTTCCTTAAAACTATTCTTTACTGGAAATATATTAGTGGAGACTGACAGTACATTCATTAAGGATAATGGTACAAGGTAAAATATTGGGCTTTAAGTGCTTTTATTTCTAGCATTCATATTTTAACTTATTTATTGTAGCTGCCATGCTTGCTTGGATATCTGTGTTTTGGCTGTCCTGATTTAAGTCTCATTTTGTGTTGCTCCAATTTACCAGCCATACTTTTGAGATTTGTCGTAATATTGAGTACTAAGAACTGGGACTTAAGGAAAAATTGATGAGAAAAACTACAAGTGTTCCAGCCTCTATTCTCCAAACTACCCTTAATTATTTACAGCAGGAAGAATGAATCAAATGATGATCTTGGGTGTAGTTCTTCAGATATCTGTTCTCTAACAGTGTGGGATCTACCAATTAGAGTGCTAATTGGGTGCTAAAAATAATTCATAGTAAATCTGTCTTCTGCTTTTATTTTAAGATTTAGCTTTTTAAAGCTTTCTCCATCCTTGTATGGAGTACTCATTCTGTGAGTTTATATAGAAGTAGCATTTCTGGCCAAGTAGAAAAAATGACTACTTGGTTCATTTTCCTAGAAAACTGCCAGATGCTTTCCTAGAGATGAAACATAATTGAGTTAATTTAAAATTGAGTTGGTGACTTTCATGTGTAAAATTGACTTTAAAATATGCATTTAACAGAACACATTGCAAAGTTAGAACAATGGTTACTAGCTTCTCTCGCTCTCTGAATGAAAAAGAATTCATACGAAGTGTTAGATGTCAGTTGAATTAACTTATAAGCAACTTCCATTTGGGAAAGATATCATTAAGCTCGTCTTTTAAAAAAGTTAGACGCATAGGGTGGCATCTGTGGCTCAGTGAGTAGGGCGCTGGCCCTATACACCGAGGGTGGTGGGTTCAAACCTGGCCCTGGCCAAACTGCAACAAAAAATAGCCAGGCGTTGTGGCGGGTGCCTGTAGTCCCAGCTACTCAAGAGGCTGAGGCAAGAGAATCGCCTAAGCCCATGAGTTAGAGGTTGCTGTGAGCTGTGTGACGCCACGGCACTCTACCGAGGGTGATAAAGTGAGACTTTGTCTCTAAAAAAAAAAAAATTTAGACATATAGTTCATGTTAGAATAGTAATAACACACATAATAACTTTCAGTTCTGTGTGGGGTAGAGAGCATGTATACATCTATTTAGGAGGATGTCTTTTTTGTCTTAATTATTAGAGACTAATCATGGCAGCAAAAAATGAGAACGGTCATGCATCTTGAATCGATGAAGATAAAATAACTCTGGACATCGTTTCTAAAAGTCACTCCACATCATTTTGAGAAGTCTAGTCTTAAAAACAATTGGACTCTGAACCATCTTCCCTTATAATAATTAAGTTTATATGGTTTGGTAACCAAATTATGCTAGGCCACGAGCTGCCCAAGAAAGGAGGGGCATCAAAATGAAAAGGTCTCAATGAACAACACACCAGAGTGCGAGTCTCTCGTATAAGAGACACAGTTAAATCAAGTGGGGGGAGAGAGAGGAGAAACATGGGGAGGGGAGGGGGATTGGTGTGCTGTCACCTAACAGGCACAATATAAGGGCATATGGTACACCTCCTTGGTGAAGGGTTCAACTGCAAGTTGGACTGCACCTAACAAATGCAAACAATGTAACCTAATTGTACCCTCATGTTAATATGGAAAAAAAAAAAGCCTGGAGGAGGTGGTTGGTGCCAATTATGACAGAAATGGGGCTGGAAGTATAAATTTGGCAGCCACTATAGGCAGCAAACATCTCAGTCCTTCTCCAATTATGTTTTTGAATATTTTCTATGAGAACAGTTTTAGATTTACAGAAACATTGCAAGGATTGTACAGAGTCCCTGTATACCCCACACCCGATTTCATCTGTTCTTAGTGCCTTACATTAGTATGGTACATTTGTTGCAGTTCATGAACCATTGTGGATACAATTTTATTAACTGTATTATTAATTGTACTTTATTCAGATTTCCTTATTTTTAGCCTATTGGCCTTTTTCTCTTCCAGGTCCTACCCAGGACTCCACATTGCATGTGGCTGTCATGCCCCTCTAGGTTCTTCTTAGGTGTGCCAGTTTCTCAGATTTTCCTTATTTTTGATGATCTTGACAGTTTTGAGGAGCACGTGTCAGGTATTTTGTAGAAAGTCTCTTAATTGTCATTTATCTGATGTTTTTCTCCTGAGGTTATGTGTTTTGGGGAGAAAGACCACAGAGGAAGTTATCATTTGATTACATCTGTCGAAGGTTCATGCTGTTGCTGACTGACCGCTGTTGATGTTGCCATTCAGCCTCTGGCTGACACAGAGTTGTCAAGTTTCTCCCTTTCTATATTGTATTCCTTGGAAAGAACTCACCGGGCCACCCCCACATAAGGAACGGGGGTTCTGTTGCACCTCCTGAAGGTGGACTGTCTACAGGAATTATTATTGGGAGTTCATCTGCATGGGTAGTTTGTCCATTCTTCTCTGTTTATTCAGTAGTTTATATCTGTATATATTCATGAATACTTATTTTATGTTTTGGGTTATAATTTGTCAACTCAGGAATGAGGAGATTTATACATTTGGAAAGGAGAACTTTATTTCTCATATCAAGCTGGAGCCTGTAGGCAGCCATCTTGGCACAGCTACGGTCAGAAGCTGAGAGTAAGAACTTTGCGGGGGACCAGGAGCTTATGCAGAGTGACTGGATACACAGATTTAATAAGGTATAGGAGTCATGGATTTTTTTTGTTATTGTTGCAGTTCGGCCGGGGCTGGGTTTGAACCCGCCACCCTCAGTATATGGGGCTGGTGCCCTATTCACTGAGCTACAGGCACCGCCCAGGAGTCATGGAAATTTATCAAAGGATAAATATGCACATACTCAACTGAGCTTCTGGCCACTTCATAGGTCCCCTGTACAAAAAATGGCGGCATCCAGATGATCTGAGGATGGAGTTTTTGGCCTTGTGATAACTAAAGGTGAAGAGCTGAGGACACAAAACCCCTCACTGTGTATCCTCCCTAGACGGGCGAATCCCTGCGTGGTGGGTGGTCTCTTATGAGGAAGGAATGCTGGTCAGCTGTGGCTAAACCACCAAAAAAGGAGGAGCAGCGTTAGGGGGTTGGTTGAAATCAGCAGTGGAACAAGTCTTTGCAAAAGGCTGGTTTCTGGTTAGCCCCCAGAGAAGAAAGTCTCCTGGCAGTGAAGGGTATGGGGGGTGTTCTGAAATGAGATAAGTTCGACCTCCCAGCCAGTCCGCCTGTTTTCGAGATTTCTCTGGGGTCCTCTTAGCCAAGTGGGGGTCTGTTGAGTAAGTTGGGGCTTGGAATTTTGCTTGGAATTTTACTTGCATTTCTCACATCCATCCTCCTTTATGGTGGTGCTCTGGCTGTCCCCTTGGGAGCTCTTTCAGTTGGTTCCTGTGTCCCTTTGATAAACTCCCATCATCTTGTGTGGATGTATTTGTATTTGTGTGTCTGTGTTTTGAGACTTTCTAACTTTCTGTCACTACAAGATGCTCCAGGATCCTCTTTAACATTTCCTTTCTTAGTTCTAGAATCAGCTTTTTTCCCCAAGGAGCTCTGGTTCCTGTTTGTGAAAATGATAATTAGAGACCAAGACCTGGACACTTGGTGTGCTCTTTGCCTGTGGGAGGTAGTTGCTTCTAGGCCCTCTGAGCTGGCAGAACAAGGAGACATCTATACGTCTACTAACCTGTGTGTATTATTTCTGTATGAAATCTTCTGTATCTGTGTTAAACTAAATATGAGTTCGTGCTGATATCTCCAACTCTAATCCATTAGCATAGATAATTCTGGTCTTCTCCTCTTGCTCACCTGTAACTTCCCACGCTAACAGCAAGAAACTTGGCCCTCCTCCATGCACTTACCCATTCCTTCCAGTATACAAGTATGACAGTATCAGAATTGTTAACTTGTGCCCCAGAGGGAACAGCTTTATCACGTGGAGGACAGGGGCTATCTGCAGTTCCTCTGTGGGCTCTGCTCATGCTCAGAGTTACTTAGGGCAGCACTCCTCTCTTTTGCTCCAGCCCTTCTCCGAGGTTTTTCATACATTTGTGATACAGTTGGATTGTTTTGTTGTGTCACATTCTGTATTTCATTGTGGGATCCTCTGATGCCCTTAATTATTTTTGTTTAAATTGCGTACATTCAGGTTTGCTCTTTGTGCTGTAAAGTTGTAATGGTTTTAACAACGCCTGGTGTCATGTATTCACCATTACAGTAACATATAACCCAAACTTGTAAAAATTACTTAATATTTGACCATTTTTGGCCAAAAAAAATCCAGGAGTTTTGGGTGATTCAACCTAATATACTATTAGTTGAAATGTCAGCCAGTGTATTATTTACATGCAGGTGTAAGAAATAGCTACAACTTTTGATTAAGTGTTAAGTTATCAGAAGGATCTCATAATTTTAACTACAGACAGTTCTAAGGTTAAGAATGAGACAGGCTCATTCTTAGGTTTGTTCTTAAGTTGAATTTGCATGTTATTTGGAACAAGGACATTTACCTATTGCCTGTAAGAACCTTCATTTGTACGTGTGAGCCATACATCAGTCAGATGTATGTAATTCAGGGACGTGCTTCATAAATACTATGACAAGATGCCTGCAGTTTTTCTGATAAAACATTTGTATTAAATGGTTACATTCTCCTATTCATTTATTTATTTATTTTTGGGGGCAGAAAAAACGAATGCTTTATTGCTCATATATTTTTACCTTCTCTTTCACACATAGTTGAACTTATTTTATACAGGCTATTAAAATATTAGGCCATTTTCTCCTTCATTAAGTATAATTTCCTTTAATTTTTCATTAACATTCCAAATGCTTCCTTTTTTGAAGATTAAATGGAGCTGTTATTTATAATATAAAAGTGTTAAAATAGTTACCAATGTTTTATTTATTTATTTATTTTTATTGTTTTTATTATTAAATCATAGCTGTGTATAATAGTACAATCAAGGGGTACAATGTGCTGGTTTTGTACACAATCTGAAACATTTTCATCAAACTGATTAACATAGCCTTCATAGCATTTTCTTTGTTATTGTATGAAGACATTTGTGTTCTGCATTTCGTAAGGTTCGCCTGTACCCTTCTAAGATGCACCGTAGGTGTGACCCCACCGATTACCCTCTCTCTACCCTAACCTGCCCCCTCCCCTCCCCTCCCTTGCCCCTTTCCTCATATTCTTGTGCTATAGTTGGGTTATAGCCTTCAGATGAAAGCTATAAATTAGCTTCATAGTTCTTTCATGTTTACATGGATGGAGCTGGAACATATTCTTCTTAGCAAAGTATCTCAAGAATGGAAGAAAAAGTATCCAATGTACTCAGCCCTACTATGGAACCAAGTTATAGCTTTCTTATGAAAGAAACCCAACTGTAGCCGAAGAATATGGGGAAAGGGGAAAGGGAGGGCAGGGGAGGGGGAAGGATGAGTGGAGGGAGGGTGATTGGTGGGATCACACCCACAGTGCATCTTACAAAGGTACATGTGAAATTTACTAAATGTAGGCTATAAATGTCTTAACACAATAATTAAAAAAATGCCATGAAGCTATGTTAACCTGTTTGATGAAAATATTTCAAATTGTATATAAAACCAGCACATTGTACCCCACAATTGCATTAATGTACACAGCTATGATTTAATTTTTAAAATGCGAGCGAAAAGAAAGGAAAAATAATAAATAAATAAATAAATGAATAAATAAAAAGTTCGGAAGTAAAACTGTCACCTGTTTGTCCCGGCTGAAGTTTGCTCCTTTTGTCTTCCCTCCTTTCTACTTCCTCCTCTTTGCCAATTGTAGTTTTGGCCAACGGTGGCCAACTGTTCAAACTGTATTTCAGTAAGGCAAATGTTGAGCTGTCACCAATCCAGCCGTTTTTATACCTCATTTTCATTTTCTGTATGTAAGGTTATCTTTTCTGTCTATGAATCTTCTCCAGAGTTGGAGTCTCTCTGAACCTGTTCTAGTTTAGCTGCCTGATTCATGAATTGCCTTTTGCTCAGCTAAACTCTGTTAAACTTCATTTGTCAGAAGGGGGTTGACAGAGTTCTGAGACACCCCAGGTGCTCAAAGAGTCCAAGTGAGGTGCTTGCTGGCCCTACTGTGTCCATTGCTCTCACTGCAGCTTCTGGGTAGAAGCTCCTTCCAAAGCTCTACAGATTTGTGTTTTAAGCTCTCTGAATTTCAGCAAAGTTTTGGTCTTATCTGGGTTCAGAAGTTATAACAGAAACTACAGTAGATCTACAATCAGTTTGGGTCTGATTAGTAATTAGCTTAGATCCAGTGAGAGGTCTTCAAAATGTCTGACTGGGTCAAGCAGAAATTAACAATAAGTTGCAATACACCAGAGGGTGCAAACTCCAGCTTTTAGGAATTTGCAGAGATTTTTTGTGGTTTTTCACTTTGTTCCTTTTTCCTTTTGCTTTTAGGTAAGAAAAAAATATTATTGCCTAAGTTGATCATAGAGATCTGAGACCCAAAGCCAAGCTTCATGGTGAAAGTAGGATCCCTAATTTCTGAGGAACTGAGTACTCTGCTTTCTAGTGATGCCTACCTATACATGTCTAAGCATTAAGCCCTGGAAACAACAAACATTAAGAAATGGCAAAAATATTACTAATTGGCAAAATTTTGCCTAGCTAGAAATAGCTTCCAATAATAAAATAGGTACTTAAAAATTGATAGTCTGAGTAAAAGAAAATAATATCTAAGAGATGATAAATAAAAATTCTTCATAAGAGGTATAAGATCTGCTTCTGTATGTCTCATATGTCTATGTTTCATGTGTATGTGATCTTTTATTACCAAACTATAAAAAAGAGCTCTGTAGGAGACATCTGCAAGAAATACCTTGGCAATAAGGGATTGGGGCAGGGATATAACATCACATAACATCATTTAACATCATTGGTCTCTTGTTAAAGAGTATGAGACGAGAACACATACATTATTGTATAGCAGTCTCTACACCTGTGATGTGTTATTTCCATAAATAACCACAGGAGAAGCTGCTGAGGGATCAGAACTAAGACTGACAGACCGCTGCTAAGATGCTTGCTCCTACTAATATTGACACTGACTTCTAGAGGTGCTTCGGCACCAGTGACCTGAGTGAGACTTTGCCCAAAAAAGCTGGCGCAGCAGTCCACCTCCAGACAGTTTTGTGGGCTGGGGCAGAGACCCAGTGTCCTAGCTCCAACGAGGTCCCAGGTCAGGGCCGGAGACCCTGCGTCCCTGGGCTCTGACAAGTGGCACCCCAGATAGGAGAGGACAGAGCTCTAATTAATTAGCTTAAGAAAATAAGTGTTTAATTCAAATATTTTACCAAGAAGGTAGAAACTAACTCAAATGCCTTTTAGTTCATGTGACATTAGTAATATGGTAATTCACCTCTGCTCAACTTTCTTTTAATTTTTTTTTTAGAGACAGAGTCTCACTTTGTCGCCCGTGGCGTCACAGCTCACGGCAACCTCCAGCTCTTAGGCTTAGGTGATTCTCTTGCCTCAGCCTCCTGATTAGCTCGGACTACGAGCACCCGCCCACAACTCCCAGCTATTTTTCATTGCAGTTTGGCCAGGGCCAGGTTCGAACCTGCCACCTGCAGAGTATGGGGCCAGCACCCTACTCACTGAGCCACAGGAACTGCCCATGCTTCTCATTTCTTGTTGTACCCTAATTCACAATTTCTCTTTACATTTACCTTCTGAGGAAGACAGTTAACATACACCTGACTTCAGAGATACTGTCAGTCTCCTTCAATATTCTCTCAAATTCTCAAAGCTAATTTAGATTCTATAACCTTTACCCAGGATCCATTCTTGTTCAGCACATTGATAATCTTTTGTTCCATAAGCAAAGCTCTCTCTTAGACTCTTATTAGGACTCCAGCTGAATAAGGACATAAAGCCTTTAGGTCTAGACTCCAGTGGACATAGACAACTGTTACTTAGGACATAAAATATCTCAGGGCACTCAAAAGCTTACCCTAAAATGCCTTGAGTCATTTTTGTCATGGCCTTCACTAGAGCCTTCATATTGACAAAAGGAAAAACTACCACTATTTACACAGACTTCAAATATGGCACCTGCCATGCAGGTGACACAATCTGGAACTTCTGTGGTTTCTTCACTCCTGTTAGCATATCGCCAATAGACCTATATTGTTAGGCAGATTGTATATTGGGCCAAATTAACTCCCTATGGCCCCTTTTCTTTTAACTTTTTGACTTGTACTTATTGCCTATCACATGGGACCTAAGTGCAAATGGGGGGTAATTAAGCAACAAAATATATATAGTTGGTCCTGTCCTGACATCTACGATATCTCTCACCAAATTATTTCCCAGCACACTATTTATAAATATCACCAAATTGCTGAATGAAACTCATACTCTCCAAGATCCCCTCAAAGGCCTGGACTGGCCCTTTTGGCACTCCAAATTGATTTTATAAATTTACCTCCAGTTTTGATTTTATAAATTTACCTCCAGCTGTTTGGCTATTGTTTACATGATTAGTGGTAGACTGACTTCTATCCAAATAGTTGTGCTGATGCTTCAACAGTGATGAAGCAATTGGTAACTGAGATTACTCCTCCTGTTGGTATTCCTTTATGGATTGACTCAGAGCAAGGGACTCATTTTACAGCAGAAATAAACTACTTCCTTGGGAATGCCCTGGGGCACTCATTAAATTTTTATAGCCCCTATCATCCCTAATCCTCAGGGCAAGTGGAACATAAAAATATAGACATAAAAATGATTTTGAGAAAGATCTGTCAAGACATTGGACTTAAATGGCCAGAAGCATTACCTTTGGCCCTTATAAAAATCCAGAATGCTCCAATCAGGAGACATGGATTAACCCCTTTTAAATAGTGTTCTGTCACCTCATGCCTACTGATACCTCTAGACTTGCACTGACTGAACACTATGGGGATTTAAGTGAACAATTTGATACCATGACTGGCTACATACAGATGCTAACTAATATGCTTGGAGCCTGTTATCAGTAGGTGAAAGGAACATGGTCTCAGCTCTTAAAAGAGAAAATAAGTATTCTCCATCAGATTAATGAAGACCAGTTCCCAGGAAGGGGAGACTGGTTTAAATTTAATGGGGTATGGGATGTGTTTAGATCTATTCTTTTCTATTTATTTTCATTCTAATCTATGTTCATGTCTCTCTTTTCAGATCTCTTGTTACTTGACTACTAATCAGATCTCTCTCCATAGCCACTGACTCAGTTTTTAATGGGTGAACCTTCTAAGGAAGTTCCAGACAGGGAGAATGAAGGAGCTCAGGAAATTTCACCCCAAGATATAACTCCTTGGTATAAAGAGTATTTTGAATTAAAGGCCCTTAGATTAATAGGGCTATGGGTGAGGTTTCCCCCACTATCTGCATAACCAGTGAGACTATCAAAAGAACAACTGACTCCTCTCCCCCTTTCCTGTTATCTCACTATATTGTGGGGAAAGAAGATCAAGAATGCAACCATGGGCTCGGCACCCATAACTCAGTGGTTACAGCACCAGCCACATACACCAGGGCTGGTGGATTCAAGCCCAGCCTAGGCCTGCTAGACAACAACAACTATAATTTAAAAAAATAGGTAGGTGTTGTGGTAGGCACCTGTAGTCCCAGCTACTCAGGAGGCTGAGGCAAGAGAATCACGTAAGCCCAAGAGTTTGAGTTTGCTGTTAGCTGTGATGCCATGGCACTCTACTGAGGGAGGGTGAAATAGAGTCTGTCTCAAAAAAAAAAAAGAGTGTAACCATGGCCAGGTGTGGTGGCTCACACCTATAATCCTAGCACTCCGGGAGGCCAAGGCAGTGGGGTGTTTGAATGGCATACAGGAGGGAGGGGATCTGGGAAATGAGGGAAGGCCCTGCTTCCTAGGAGCACAGCGAACATGGGGAAAAGTGTTTGGTTTTATCCTTTTTGTTTCTAGGAAGACAGTGTAAAAAAAATTTTTTTTGAGACAGAGTCTCAAGCTGTCTCCCTGGGTAGAGTGCTGTGGTGTCACAGCTCACAGCTCTTGGGCTTAAGTGATTCTCTTGCCTCAGCTTCCCAAGTAGCTGGGACTACAGGTGCCCACCACAACACCCACCTTTTTTTTTTTTGCTGTTTTTTGGGCCAGGGCTGGGTTTGAACTCACCACCCTCAGCATATGGAGCCAGTGCCCTACTCCTTGAGCCACAGGTGCTGCCCCAAGACATTGTAAAAATTAAAGGCCACGAGGAACTTATTTAAAAATATAATAGAAGTTAGAGAATTATTATAAAATGTTAGTTTCATGACAAAATTACAGGTTGTCACTCTTCTCCAAGAATCAAACAATTCCTGCAGCAAACCACTCACCCAAAATTCAGTCACAATCTATCTTTTCATTTCTCCCAGCACCTTCTGGTCACATCAGTTCAATGTCATGCTGAGGTTATAAAGGCTCAGTCACAAGTGTGGGTGGGGGACTGGGTCAATTTATCTGACGCAACCCTGCTGAGATGGTCTTTTGCCACAGACCTTTCATCAAATAGTAGCAGAGTTTAACTTTCTTTCCTCATTACTTCTCCTATTGGCTTGTCTATTTTCCTCATATCCCCTGACCCTTATAAAGACTACAACATATCAAGTACTTAGGATGTGGGAGGCACAATGTTATGTATATAATATGTAGTATTGCATTTAATCCCCATGTGAGTTAGAGATTCTTAGTCTCACTTTGCAATTAAGGAAACTAAGTCTCAGCAAGATGGTTCTAGGTCACCCAGCAAGTAAATGTGAGGCTGAGATTTTATCTCAAGTCCATCTCATGGGAAACCCATGTTCATAATCTCTGAGTGGCATGATCTTCCTGTTTGGATGTCATACTTATCTGGGTTCATTTGTGTTCTCCTGGGGCACCTCTGGCTTCTTGTGCTTGGGACCTAGCCTACTGTTTTTCCTCTGCATTCAAATTTGACACACAACCAATTTTATTGAATGCCTCTTTGTGCAATAAAGTCTACTTTGAAACTAGAGTTGTCTAGGGAAACAAAAGCTTCCTTAGAAACAGTGTTCTAATCTAGATTGCTATGGAAGAAACTTAAAAAACCCTGTCCCTTCCACATCTATTCTTGGATGGGTTTTGGCTTCTAGCTGGTTCAGAAATTCTTTATCCTCATTTAGACCTTCTTAGGGAGTGGCTCATTCCAGCGTCGCCCAGCCTCATTCTGACCATAGCAGACCTACTGCCTGGCTCTGCATCCCCACAAGGCTAGCACCAAGAGTGGACAGCTGTGGGGCCCACTCTGCGTAGGGGCATGCATGTCCCTGGGCAGGGCAAACTCTCATCCGCTGTGAAAAACATAATGGCCGCCTTCTGGCTTTAGTCACATTCTTTAGTTAAATCTTTTTGATGTGACTAAGACATTCTGTGCCCAGAAATTGGGAATGGTTTTGAAAAGTGACCTCAAATATTAATTCCAAACATCTACGTTTCCACACTCATGTACAGTTAAATGCAGCAAAGAAGGCTTTCTCATCGTCTGTTTTTCCATCCTTCCATGTGCAAACACTATGTATCCTGTTAGTTTTCAAAATGGCTTAAATTTCAAGTACCTTCATTAAGGATGTTGATTCTTGAATACACAGTGGGAAGGATGCAAGAGATGGCAGATTCACAGATGAATTTTCTTCAGTCCCTCTCATCAGACTCTGTTCTGATTCTCCTTTCAGACACCCTTGTTTTCTAGTTTATAAAAATATTACCTTAGAATCCCAAGCCAAGCCCTAAGTTCTCCTTCGGTGAGAGCCCATTTCAAACCTAATGGATGATAACCGGACCCAACTTGGAGTTGTAAGGGAATCATGGACACAGGATGTGGACGAGTATATATATAGTTGCCATGTGGAGAGTTCACCATAATCATGTATGGCTGGATGGGAAAGCTATGGACATGAGGTCATTTCCCTAAAATGGCTCTTTCATAATCATATCAGGGTGGTTGTACTTCCACCATTAGTTGCTTTCTTTTTTAAAGTCAGTTTTTCTCATGTTGGTGTTCAAGGAAAGGTTTATAAGCTTACGCTAAAAAATGTGCAATGCTCAAATAAATGTGGGAAATGTTGGGGTTAAGCTAAGTAGATTTTTTTTTTAGCTGCAGATTGTCCAGAGCATGTGAAGTGTGACTGTGCATTATAAATGTTCACAAAGGGATCCATCACATGCAGAATTTTCTAGTTATTTGACCAGAGAACCTCTTTTTTCAGAGCAAGCCTATTAATAGTTCCTAGAACAGAGTGCCAACAACCATTGTGTGGTGGACACTGAAGGTCTTTGTCAAAAGCTTTGAAGGTTCTTGTCAAAAGTACATGTGTTACTCAGGAGAGGGAATGCAATTGACCACCATTATCCAAGACTAAGTTGCCTGAAATTAGCTAGCTAATTTCACTTGGCAAGGCCTAAAACAGCTCCCTCTGTCTGGAAGCTTAGAATCTCAAGCTAACCCTAAGTGCTTCTTTGGTGAGAGCACATTTAATGCCTAACCAGACCCAACACTGAGTTGTAAGGGAATCATGGACACAGGGTGTGGACAAGTATATGAGTAGTTGCCATGTGGAGAGTACATCATAATCACATGTGGCTGGATGAGAAAGGTAGAAGCCAAAATCATTCCCAAGTACCTTCATTAAGGATGTTGAGTCTTGAATACATAGAGAGAGGGAGGGATGCAAGAGGTGGCAGATTCACAGCTTGTCCCTGTCATTACTGGGTGATCTACAGCTAATTTTTGACCCAACTGGTCCTTTCCCCTATAATTTATCATCCCCACCCAACAGGGCTGTGGCAGGCATCAGAGATCACGTTTGTGAGGCCCCAGCAATAGTCCCCTCTCCACCACCAAGTCCCCACAGCAAAGCACTATAAGTAGCTTTGTCTATTTCAGACATTCTCTGGCTGAAAATGAGGAACGAATTTCCTTCCTAACCTAACCCACCTTAATCCCAAACTTAATCCTGAAATTGTCTCATGGCTTTTTCACCTCTAAAAAATGTGACCTTAACCCAAAATAACTGCTAAATATTGGGCAGGGCAAGAGTGGGATGGCAAAGAATTATAAGGACAGTGTGTATTAGAATTTCCTGGGCAGTTTTAAAGAGGTGGTGGTTGTGGAAAGGTAGAATCTTCATTCACATCATGGCTTGGATTTCATAGAAATCTTTTCAGTTGGCTGGAGGCTGTGAAGGTAAACTGCTCACAGAAGTCCCATCCTTCCCTCTATGGAGACACACTTTGAAGGCTTGAAGACAGGGGATTAGGCATAACTTGGGGCTTTACTGAGCTGACTTCCAAATGAACTTTCAAATTAAACTCTTAAAGATCACTTGGGTGTTATGTTTTATATTTGTTCAGTTCTTTAGAGTCTGCAAAGTACTTTCACATATCTCATACAAACTGATTTTGAAAAATATTTTATTTATAGAACACTTTTATGTTTATAGGAAACTGCCCAGAAAGTGCAGAGAGTTCCCATATATTCATCTTCCCTCCTCCCTATGATTCTCCTATTATTAACACTTTCCAGTATTGAGGTATGTTTTTATAATTGATGAATCAGTATTGATACATTATTATTAAATAAAGCCCATCATTTGCATCAGGGTTCACTCTTTGCGTTGTATTGTTCTGTGGGCTTTGATAGATGTAAAATGTCATGTACTGAATTGTTTCATTGCCCTAAAAATCCCCTGTGCTCTGCCTATTCATCTCTGAACCCTTGGCAACTACTGATCTTTTTTTCTGTATCTGTAGTTTGCTTTTTCTAGAATGTCATGTAGTTTAGCTAAGTTGACTTTAATATTCCCTCAACATTCCCTCATGATGAAATAAATTCAGTGAGCTAAAATTACTTATCTGAGGTCTAACAAATTGAGGGTTCCTGAGCCAGGACTAAGACAAGCTAACAGCATGAACAACTGCTGACCCCAGAAAAGGGTTAATTGCTGAGGTCATAGACTGTTAGCTTACAGCAGACCTCTCAGCCCAGGCACTTTAATTTCTTAGTAGCTGGAAGGAGGACGATTGCACATCTTCAAAGGCAGTGAGATTGTGCGATATTGGTTAGAAGAGACTCAGAGGTGACTTCAGAGATGATGGGTTTAGTGCCCCATAATTAAGAAGGAAGGCCAGTCCCTGCCAGTCTGACTCAGAGGCCTTACTGAGTCATCCTATTTGTCTCCTTGCTACTATTTATGGTCTTCCCAGTTGCTGATATTTGTGGGTTAAATGCTCACATACCCAGTCTTGCCTAAGGCAGTATTGCTTTTGGGGTATTGAGAATAAACAGGGTGACAGGTGTTGTGGGAGAGTCATTTTTAAGAACATTTAGTAGCTTATTCTTTTTTAAAGCTGTCCAGGCTTAAAATATAAGTATTCTGAAAGAGAATAAAAGTCAAGATTCTTTTTGTAGAGAGCTATAGAATGCCAGGACTTCCTGGGAGTGCTGGCTTTCTCCGGACAGGAACAGGTCAACATTTTTGAAATTGTCGCTGAGAATAGCTCCAGAAAGGAGGGGGAGAAGCTGAGACAATGAGATGAACAGGTGGAAATGCAGCCACCTAAGCAACTTAAATTCTGTTTATCATTAGAGACAAGAACGACACCACCCTCATGTATGAACAATAGCAGTCTGAGGGCAGGAAGTAGAGGGAAAGGACAGAGATGAGGTGTGGGCAGGGGACCACCTTCAGGCCTTCTGAGGTTAGCGAAGGGGGCAGCTACCTGAACCCATAGAAAACTGTGGGCTACCAGAGGCTGGTGGACTTACCTGGAAAAGCAGCCAACCACCAATCCATAGGGAAAGAGCCAGGGAATAAGTGATACGCCCTCTCTTCTCTGTCTAGTCTTATCGCCTGCTGATGCCTTCATTGGCCAAACTCCCAAATAAGTCAGAGATGGGGAACCCATGAAGGTCTGTCTCCCTGGGTCTGCAGGGCAGATGGGGGTGGAAAGAGGCTCTGGAGGGCCACACACCAGACATCCTCGATGGGCAAAGAAGAGGATCTTGGTAACACTCTAGAGTTAGTGCCAGGAGATTTTGTTGAAATCTGCTTTCGTAAGCCTTTCTTAATATTATATATTTTATATAATTATTATTATTATAATTAAGGCATTATTAATTAAAAAATTAAAAATATACTGAAAGGAAATCTATTGACTAAGCAGTTTCAACTTTGTACGTCCCTTGGTCCCTAAAAATTCCAAAGTGCCTTTTCAGAAAGGTGTGTTTTTCCCCAAACCCCTGTAGAAAATCACTCCTAAGAGGTAAGGCAAAGGTGGAAAACTTAGTTAAAAAGCCATTGAATAGTTGAAATAATGAAGAAAGGGTACCAGTTTGCACCTAGATATAATATATTAATGTTTTTCCAGTTTGCACCTAGATTTAGCTTAAGTTTATCCATTAATTCATCTAATAAACACGTACTGTGCTTGTGCTTTGTAAATATCAAAGGGTCTATAATGGTCTATCTTTTCAAATAACCTATAACAATAATAATAAATTTAAAAAGTAGCTACCATAGTACATCACTTTCTCCTTGGGTCCCCAGGCACCACTGGCAGGACTAAGGTAGGTAATGAAGAAAAGTCTCTCTGTGGAGGTGACATTTGAATAAACATCTAAAAAAGAGAGGAAGAAGCCAGCCATGAAGATGTGGGGAAAATGCTGCAGGAACAGCTTGCTCAAAAGCCCTGGCATATGGTTAAAGCAGGTTCATGTGCAGAACAGCAGAGGAGGGGGCTGAAGGTGCTAGGAGAGTCTGTTCACAGAAGGCCACAGTACAAAGTTCGGATTTTATTCTGAAGGTGATGGGTAGTAATTAGAAGGTTCTGAGCAGCAAGTGAGATAGCACAATTTATCCCTTTAAAAGATCACTTTTGCTGCTATGTGGAGAACTGATTCCAGAGAAATGGAAATAAAGGGACCAGTTAGTAGGCTACTGCAGTGGCCTACCCAAGGAATGATGGCAGTGAATACAGGTGCTGAAAAGTGACTGGGCATGGATGCATTTCATATGGATAGTCACACTCCACTTTTAATCAAGGATGATTTAGTTTTCTAAAAGAAGATTTTCTTTTGTGGAGGGATTTCAGGGAATTTACACCAGGTAAAAAGAGTTTAATTGTTGTCGTCTAATTTAGTGTGTCCCAAATTCACTCAAGAAATCACCTTACAGATTTCCCAATCGCTTTTTTGGAAGATTTTAATTCTCAAAGGCCTAGACATCTGCATTTTGGAACTCAGAATTACCATTCAAATGTTTAGCAGCACCCCCTAGTGGCTACCATTTGAAATTGCAGATGTAACAAATAAAAGAACAATACTTTGAATTCTCCAGTTGTATTTGTTATAAGCAAAGTAACAATCCTTCATGTCTACAATAGCCTAGTTAAATAGGAGCACTCTCAGAAGCATTAAGATAAAAATAATTGAAGCTTTGTTACTAGTTGTCAGGGAGTAGTAATAGCTTTGATCCCATAGCCCAGCTAATTATTAAAGTGACAATATTAGATTAATTGCAAAGACAGGGGCCTCTAAAACTCACGAAAAGCCAACACTAACTTAGGCAGCTGGGTTATGCCATCTATGGAAGAATAGCAGTATAATCTTCTAGGGGGTGTGTATTTCTTTTAACCTTTGCTCTATCTGGGCTAGACTAAGGTTTTGTTTAGAATTTTATTAGTTTGTGGTTTGGGGTTGGAAATTTCTCCAATATCCCCAGCCCAGACTAGGCCACAATGCCACCACCATCTCTATCTTTGCTTGACTGTCTGGGTGCCTTCTTCTCTCCGACTTACCAGAGGGTTGACAGAACACACCCCAGGGTGTGAGAGCCCCAGGCCTGCAAGGAGAAAATATTCCAAAAAGGAATCAGCACAGGACTATTGTTTCTACACTCAGGTCAGCTGAAAGAATCTTCCAGCTTCATAGTTTATTTGTTGACTTGCTTGTTTCTGTTTGTCATTCTCACATTCCCCATGAACATTCATCTGCATTTCTAAATGCCAAGTTTTCTCTCACTCAAAATAATATATATGTGTCTATCCATTATAGGAGACTGAGCTGCAGACTTGTAGAAGTGGTCACTGGTTCTTGAGGGAGGCCCTGGGAGCGGGACAATCTCTGAGCCAGCATGGAGATGTTTTGCAGCCTGGAGACAAGCCCTCAAAGCAACTGAGGGCTTTAATGAGATAAGATCGGTTAGCAAGCAGGTGTTGGACCTTGAATAAGTGTGATGCAACAGGGTGGGAGTCGGAGTCCATGGGGAAAGAGCAAGTAGCTACCATTAAGCATTGTGTTTCTTTTCTTTTTTTTTTTTTTTTGAGAGAGAGCCTCAAGCTGTCGCCCTGGGTAGAGAGTTGTGGCATTACAGCTCACAGCAACCTCCAATTCCTGGGCTCAAGTGAGTCTCCTGCCTCTGCCTCCCAAGTAGCTGGGACTACAGGTGCCCGCCACAATGCCTGGCTATTTTTGTTTGGGTTGCAGCCATCATTGTTGGTTGGCTGGCCCAGGCTGGATTTGAACCTGCCAGCTCAGGTTTACATGGCTGGCGCCTTAGCCCGCTGAGCCACAGGCGCCGAGCCACCATTAAGCACTGTGATCCTAGTACATCTGATGTATAATGCTTCAATAAAAGGCCCCTCCAGGGTGGCGCCTGTGGCTCAAAGGAGTAGGGTGCTGGCCTCATATACCGGAGGTGGTGAGTTAAAACCCGGCCTAGGGCCAAAAAAAGACTGCAGAAAAAAAAAAAAGGCCACACTTCCCTGCACCTATGGGAAGTCCACCTCTTGCGAGCATTGTACTTTTAATCCATGTCCCAACTGTTTCCTTTGCGCAGTGACTGAGTCCCACAGCGGGCACCAACAAACGTAACAGAGTGCCATAGAGGCACCAACAGTACACTTTTTTTTTCTTAAGAGATAGGGTCTTGTTCTGTCCCCCAGTCAGTGGTGTGATCATACCTTACTGCAGCTTCAAACTCCTAGGCTCAAGCAATCCACCTTGAGGCTCCTAGATAAAGTAGAAGATTATCTATTCTAGTCCAAGTTCTTACAGGTAGATGAAGACGCTGAGGTGTGGATAGAAGGACTGCTCCAAGGTTCCATAAAGAGGTGGCTGAGAACTGCCCATGGTAGCCCCATAGTGCTCAAAGGATGATGTACTTTCTGGGATCACCCAGGTCCTTGACAGCTGCTTGTCCTTTCCTTCCCCCACCCCACAATCACTCCTCTATGTTCATAAATAACTCCCAATACAAGCGGGTTTGGGTGTACCCACACGTAAACACACACACACACACACACACACACTTCAGTTCTCTCAGGCCCATTCGTCTGTTTTCTTCCTTTGCAGACCACGTTCCCTTTTCCCATCTTGGCAAGCTGGCCATAATATGAAAATTAGAGAAATCGAAACTTGAAAAAATTCTTTATTTTAGAACAAACCCAAGTGAAAACTCGGCTGTTGAACCTTCCGCTAAATCATGCAGCGTTTCCTCCTCTTACCCCCATCTTGATTTGTCTTTGTGGGGTAAGCCTTTGACAGGAACAAAAACGTTTATTTGTTACAATTCAAAGGAGAAAGAACTCCATGGAGAAAAGAGAAAACAAAAGGAAAGGTGAGCCGGAAGACCCAAGAACTAATGAAGGGAGTGCAGAATACAAATCGGAACATGCCCAGCTGTATTTTTCCACTTAGAAACAAACCTAAGAAGCAAGTGGCGTGTTTTTCTGTTCATTCCAGACCTGCCTTTGCTTAGCAGCGCCCCCGAGGCAAGCTCAGCCTGCCCCCTAGTGGGCCCGAAAACGCCTACCAGATCGTGGCTTCCGATGCACAGCTTCGCGTGTCCAGCGACAGATGCTGGAAAAACTCACTGTTAGACTCGTCGCTCTCCAGTAAGTACAGTAGGTGGAGACACACACTGAAAAATTGGAACATAGTCAACCTCGTTTCCATTTGGTTCTTAGAAGACTGCGGAGCACCCAGAGTTATAAAAACTAAGTTTGGTCATAATTTATTTGTAATGCTTCACATTTCTTGTTGTTTTTAATGGTTAAAAAATGTTAAGATATGGAGATTTTAAGCATATATAGTTTCTAAATCCATTGGTCCTTCGTACCATTCATTTATATTAAATGCCCACTGCATTCAGAGATTTGGAGGTGTGGTGAGGGTGCAAAGATTAGTGAGACACAGATCTTGCCCTTAAATTTTACCCTCTGATTGGGAGAGAAGATACATTTGAAATTACGATACATGGCACTGGTATATCAAAGAGAAAGTTTAAAAAATACACAGCAACTATGCTAGGTATGTCCATATCTTATGTAATGTTTATTTCAACTGTATCTCTTTACATAAAAGGGAGATTCAGAAAGATTAAGTTACTTGCTATATTCGGATAGCAGAGAAATAGAAGAAATGGAATTTGAATTCAGGTTTTCTGATTCCACCTTTATTTCAATTATCTTCAACACACCTTTGTTGAGAGCCTACTGTGTAACCAGCGTGTTAAACACTGGAGGTGCAAAGATGGAAGTGCTGCTCCTGTCCTCAGGGTTACGGTGTTGTGGAGTGTGGGTTACACATGCAATCACGGACATACTGTACGCACACATTTCTTCTGATCGAAGTAGCAAAGACTGTTCCTTGTGTTATATAAGTTGTCATGCTTTCTGTCATGTGTCCTTGTTAAGTGACCATGACTGAACTGATCAGGAATCTGTAACTTGGCCAGAGGTGACCATTATTAGGTTTACCAATGGGCTGTGGGGTCAGCTTATATCAGAAGTCTGCCCCATAGGAGAGGCGACTCCCTGACCCAAGCAATGATTTTGGGTTTCCAGTGTGAGAAACTCAGACCACTACGGAAGCAGAGTAGAATTAGGAACAAAGTGGAGGTAATAGCTGAACAGGGAAGCAGCAGAAGCAGCAGCAGGGTGAATTGGACATAGAGAGAAGCCTGACAGTCAGTGTGGCACAGTGAGAGGAGGAAGGGGCAGGTCCCTATTCTCAGGGGAAAGCTCCTCTGACTTCCTTAATCATGTTCTAGGGCTCCATGAAGCCAGGCTGTGGAACCGCTTGGCCTGATGCCTGAGCTTCCTTGCTGCGGTAAGTATCTTTACAACCACCTGCACTGCTGGAGCTCACCCAAGGCTGTTTCTGATCCTTACAACAGGAAGAGTCTAACTTGTGTGGCACTGAAGTGGGGCAGAGGAGAGAATGGGGCGGGAAGGGTGGACTCAGCACAGGCTCCACCAGGAGAGGATAAACAACCAGAGTTTTTGAGGTACAACTAGGAGTTTGCCAGGAAGACAAAGGTGTGGAAGATGCTCTGATAATTCCATGTCCATTCCAGTATCAAACATGACCTGTGGCAAAGCTTTAATTTACAGGATCTCCTTCCAATGTAATGGCACTAGAAAATTTCTCTGTGGAAACACTAGCTTTAGGAGAACCTTCTATGGAGACTCTAAGTCCTAAAACTTGGTGCTTCAGACAGTCTGGGATGGCTTTAAACGTTTGTGTGCTCTTCTCGACTGGGATATCTTTAGGCGGGTCAGAGGATGGTGCAAAAGTATAAGATATGTGTAATAAATCTTAATGGTATGCCGCAATTACAGAGATTTGAGGACATAGGTTTAAAACTTTTACAGTCTTGCAAGGTGTTATCATGTATGAGCAACATAAGCCTGCTTCTCCATGTCGGCATATTTTCTTTTCTCATTTGCATAAAATCCACATACCCCTATGATTCCAACATGCAATCACAGTCAAAGAAACAAAGACTTTTCCTCCAAAAGGTAATTAAAATGTTATTTCTATAGGGTGGCGCCTGTGGCTCAGTCAGTAGGGCACCGGCCCCATATAAAATACTTGGTTCAAGCCTGGCCCCGGAAAAAATAGCCGGGCGTTGTGGCAGGCACCTGTAGTCCCAGCTACTCGGGAGGCTGAGTCAAGAGAATCGCCTAATCCCAGGAGTTGGAGGTTGCTGTGAGCTGTGTGACGCCATGGCACTCTCCCGAGGGCGATAAAGTGAGACTCTGTCTCTGTAAAAAAAGAAAAAATGTTATTTCTATCTAAAAATCAACTTTGATCAAGTATGAACTGGTAAGGAAAATTTGCATGTATTTCAGATACAAAGCACAAGGCTTCCTTCAGAAAACTTTCTGCTCCAAGTAATGGCCTCCAGATTATTTGGATTCACTTTTCTTTGCTCTGAAATTAGTGTCAGGGAAAAGTTAGAGAGCCACTCTTATAGGTGCTCACCTCAACTTTTTTACACTGTCTAAATTCTTCCATCCATGAAAAATTCAGGTAGTTAAAAATAATTTGAAATGTAGGCGGCGCCTGTAGCTTCAGGGACGAGGGCGCCAGCCACATACCCGGAGCTGGCAGGTTTGAATCCAGTCTGGGCCTGCCAAACAACAATGACAACCGCAACCAAAAAATAGCTGGACGTTGTGGTGGGCGCCTACATTCCCAGCTACTTGGGAGGCTGAGGCCAGAGACTTGCTTAAGCCCAAGAGTTTGAGGTTGCTGTGGGCTGTGACTACCCAGGGTGACAGCTTGAGACTCTCTCTCTCAAAAAATAAAAAAAAATTGAATCGTGGTAAAAGATATATATAATTTACCACCTTAATCATTTTTTAAGTTTAGTAATGTTAAGAGTATTCACATTGTTGTGCAACTGATCTCTAGAAATTTTTCATCTTGCGAAAAACTGAAACTCTATACCCATTAAATAGTAACTACTCATTTTCCCTTCCTCCCACCCCCTGGCAGCAACCATTCTACTTTTCTGTTTCCATGAATTTGACTATTTTAAGTATCTCACATAAGTGGAATCATACAACATTTATCTTTTTGTGACTGGCTTATTTCCCTTAATATGATGGCCTCAAGATTGCACGTGGCAGCATGTAAGAGGATTTCTTCTGTTATTAAGGCTGAATAATATTCCATTGTATGAATATAGCACATTTTGTTTCTCCCTGCATCTGGTAATGAACATTTGGGTTGCTTTCGCCTCTTGGCTATTGTGACTGGTACTGCTATGGACATGGGTGTACAAATCTATGCATTCAAAATATTGCTTTCAATTCTTTTTTTGGATATATGAGACTGACAATGAAGTTCACAAACTCATCCTGAAAAAGTGCTACCTACCTCTTTGCTGAACATCACTATGGTCACATTTGAACTATTCCCCTCAGGAAGCTATGCACCAACACCAGGGCCTAGTCCACCCTCTAAAACAATTTTGGAACTCTTTTTTCTGGAATGGCCATCAGAGCTCTCATGACAAGGCACACAAAAACACATAACAATAATGAATGGCACTCAGCAAGATACCGCCACACATCTGCACAAAAACACCTGTGAGACACTGATAAACCAAGGTTATGAAACCTTACCAAGTTGTTTGCATAGTGCTGCCCATGGTGGCAAGTTGGCAAACTTAATTGTCAGATCTTGTACAACAATCGCTCTGATGGTCATTCCAGAAAAAGTGTTCCAAAATTGCTTTGAAGGATGGACTAGGTGCTGGCCCCAGAAAAAATAGCGGGGCATTGTGGCGGGCGTCATACAACACAGCTTTCCAAAGGGAGGACTTCCAAGGTGACTATAGTGATATTCACCTAAGAGGCATGCAGCACTTTTTCTAGGGTGAATTCATGACCTGGATTGTCAGAACTCATATACCCAGAAGTAGAATAGCTGGATTACATGGTATTTCTAGTTTTAATTGTCTGAGGAACCTCCATACTTTTTTTTCCATAATGGCTGCACTATTTTTCATACCCACCAACAGTTCCCAAGAGTTCCAGTTTCCCCACATTCTCACCAATGCTTGTCATTTTCTATTTCTGTTTGTTTGTTTTTTCTTTTTTGATAGTTGTCATTGTAATGAGCACAAGCTGACATTTAGGTTGATTCTAAAGTCTAAATTCCCGTTAAGTGGTAAGGAACTCTCTGAATTTTCATGCCTTATGATAAAACTTTAATTTAGCAACCAGCTATGGTCATTCACTAAGTACATGTGATTTTGATATAAGCAGGTTGTTAGGATCCTAGAAAGAGATCTTAGATCTCCTGCAATTTGATAAAGTATTAAAACTGACAGCCCTATGATTGGGGGCTGCTTGAGAAATCCCATTAGGATAGTTCCCTCTTGACTGTTTTGGCCCTGAGGATATTTTTATTGAATGAAAAAACAAACACTTTCATCAGAATTATTCTGACATTGCTGTAATATCCTCAAGACATTTTTTTAGGTATAGTTCTGAACTAATTTAATTCTTTGATCAAATTTCTTACTGTGCAATTAAATAATTTTTAGTGTTTTTATTTGACTGAAATAATTTATGCAATGATCCTGTTTTATGCCCATATTAAATTTTCCCAACTTTAGCGTAGGTGTTTTTGAGGTTTCTTTGTAGCCGCTTTCTACCACATCTAATTTTCCTGGGCCAGGTTTTGCAGGTATAATTCTTGACAAGAAGATTTGATTCTTTTATCAGTTTCTAAAGTCAATAACAACTTTTTCTGTGTGCAGTTTTTGCTTCTGTCAGTTTTATTTTGTGTTATTTCTACAAAGTGCAATTTTGAAAGGGCTCATGTTTGTAGTTGTGTGAATTACCAGCCCAATGAGAATCTTCAGTCAGCATTTTGTCACTATCAAAGTTAATACATAATTTTAGCTGTTACAAGTTTGATTCTATGTAACTTATTTCTGCTATATCTAATTTTTTTTTTTTTTGGTGACTAGTTCAAAATGTACAAGGTCATACATCTTGTTTTCATCCAAGGGTGCTGTGATTTTTAAAAATTAAAAATAACACCAATCTGTCCTCCCGAGCATTGGTTTCCTTGGTAAATCTTTGATGTGTTTCAAAACTATTAAGAAAAGAGCATAATTGTGATGGATGTGTTACTTAGTTCAATGTAAGCATTTCACATTGTAGATCAAATCAGTACACTGAACCCTATAAATGCATCAGTGTACAAAGTTATGATTTAAATTGAAAATTAAAAAAAAAATCCTTAATGTGGAAGTGAGAAGTTCTGGGTGTTTTTTTTTGTCCTGTCACTTATCACTCCTGTGTCTATAGTCTAACAGTTCTCATCTAAAATGAGGTGATTGACATAGACGATTTTTAGATTCTCTTCCAAACTCCTGCAGTCTGTGATTTTAGTGCCTTCTGTAGGTTGATCGGGTTATTGCTTTACTTACTTGATTCAGTTTCTGCCCCTGTCAACCAGCCCACCTGCCTGTGCTTGCTTAGACTTGAGCAGGGGCCTCTGACTACCCACCTAGCAGTGCCACTGTTCCTAGGTTTATTGAGCCCAACCCACACCCTGGGGATGGAGCACCTGCCAGGCAGGGCTGAGAGCAGCCTTTGTTAACTCAGAGCTCCGTCTGAAGCTACAGGGTTCTCAGTTGCTGTGCTAAGGTTTTTCCTTATCCTTATTCCTCACTTAATCAAACTTCTCTCACCTTTTTTTCTTTTTGAGACAGAGTCTCACTATGTCACCCTCAGTAGAGTGCGGTGACATCATAGCTCACAGCAATCTCAAACTCTTAGGCGTAAGTGATTCTCTAGCCTCAGCCTCCCAAGTAGCTGGGACTACAGGCACTTGCCACAACCAACGCCTGGCTATTTTTTGTTGCAGTTGTCATTGTTGTTTAGCTGGCTCAGGTCGGGTTTGAACCCATCTGCCTCGGTGTATGTGGCTGGGGCTGCAACCACTGCGCTTATGGGTGCCAAGTCTTCTCTCACCTCTTGTTACCAACCCAAACCGGGGTCTGCTCCCCCAGTGTAGTAATGCCAGATGTTAAAGCCAAGAGTTGCAGTAAGAGAAAGAGGCTTTATTGCAGGGTGCGTGTGAGGAGTATGGGCCGCTAATAACTTAAAACCTGAGCTCACCTATGTCTTACAAACCAGGGTTTGGATTTCTTTTTCTTTTTTTTTTTAATTTAATTTTTTTTTTCTGGAGACCAAGACTTACTCTGTCACTTAGGTTGGGGTGCAGTGGCGCGATCATAGTTCACTGTAGCCTCAAACCCTTGGGCTCAAGCAATACTCCTACATCAGCCTTCTGAGTAGCTGGGACTAAAGGTGGGCACCATCATGCCCAATTAATGAAACAATTTTTTTTGTTGTTGTTTTTTGTTTTTGTAGAAACAGGGTCTCACTATTTAGGCAAGGCTGGTCTCGATCTCCTGGCTTCAAGTGATCTTCCCTCCTCAGCCTCCCAAAGTGCTGGGATTATGAGTGCCTCATTGAGCCCTGGTTTTTAAAAGAAGACTACATTTCAGGCAGGCAAAATTGCAAATCAACACATGGAGGTTATACACACCCAAAGGTGGGATACACTGAAGTCTGGAGAGGAGCATAGGAGGATTCAGAAATTCTTGGATTAGTGGAATGGAATGCTAAAATGGACGTGATGGGCCCCTGGGGGGAATTCAGAACAAAGAATGGAGTCAGAGTTCAAGTGTCCCTGTTATCTGCATTTTGCATGGGAGGCAGTGGTTTCTGACAAACAACTCAGGAGAGTGAGTTAAGATGTTGCTTTTTAGTTTCCATTCGGAACAGAAACACCTTATGACTGGCTCACTGTGTATGTGGGGGGGCTTGTTCTCCTCAGGTTGCCCCTCCACTCTTTAAGGCTACACCCCTATCTGGAACTTTCCCTGAAGAGAAATAAAGATTTTTCTTACTTCCATGGTTGGCCCCCTGGGGTCCCAGGTTTGTTTCACTCTATTTTTGGGTCAGACATGGGAGAAGAATCTTGGGGTTTTGTTGACGTGGTTGAGGGCAGATCCAAGCAGGGGCAGGGGAGGAAGGGTGGAGCCCGAGGCCATCGGAGCCGGGAAGGGGACACGGGGTGTGCTGCCCATTTAGGGACTCACTTTAGGATCCTAGCAGGAAAATTTGGGGGGACATTTACATCAGAAACATTTAAGGAGGGTTTAGAAAAGGGACTATTTATAAAGCTGTGAGTGTTGAGTGAGACATTCTATTCCTCACTGGAGAAGGCATGGCGACAGACTGGTTACAGGAATCTGCGTGGACAGAGTCATGCTGAGGTGCCTGCAGGACAGTCCTTCAGGACGAGCTTTATGTGCCCATAATAATTGAATTAAAAAAAAAATACAGTCCTTCAGGGATGAAGCCAGAGGCAGCAGTAGCACAGCCTCCTTCTCCTTCCTCCAATTGACAGAACCAGACTGGAGGTCGGACAGCTAAGGAGTCCTTGGAAACTCACACAGTTCAGTGTCCCCAGACAGAGAATGGGTGCGAAGGGTGGAGAGTGATCTGGGGTGGGCCCAGAAGCTAACAGGCAGCATGCTGTTCCCCTTACCCCCTAACGTGTCTCAGCAAGATCAGGTTAGGAGAGGCACCCGCAGGGCAGGGCACCGACATACCACTGGGTGATGAAGACCTGAATGCGCGTGACCTTTGTTAACTCCAGTGGGTGTCATTGTATAAGTCACCTTTCCCCTCCAGCCTCTTTCTGAGCTGTGTTCCTGGCCCTGCAGTGTTCTGGGCTGGTTGATCAGCTTTCTTTGCTCATCCCCAGGAAGCTTCTGAGGAGTTGGCTGCAGTGAGCATTTTGAGAGGGTAGGCTCAAAGTGCTTCGCTATCTGGGTGGGATGGAGGGAGTTCCAAGAGTACAGGAAAGGTTCACCTGGCCAAGGGGCAGACCTGTGCTTACTTAAGAGAACATTACAGTGGGATGTGCCTTCCATGGAATGATGCCTCCCTCACTGCCTGAGAGGCACTGTACAGATTGCCAGAGCTGCAGGGGTCTGGAAGGGAGGGGAGTGGGCACACCCTCCCTTCAGAATCCTTAGTACAGAATCGAGCTGCAGAACACCACTGTTCCTCTTTAAACATCAATGCAGATGGTCAGCTTTCACTTTTGTTCAATTTGTGAAGAGGGAGAGGGAAGAAAGAAGAGGAGAAAGGCAGAATATATATATAGAGAGAATGAATGTGATTGTTCAACTCACTTGCCTATGGATGAGTTGGTCCTGGCTCACCTCTGATTCAATCACTAGTTCATACTGGTGAGTGGCTGGGTGGGGAGGGGCTCCCCATGGGCAGCAGGAGCAGAGTTGGCCGTGGGCCGAGCCAGAACTTAGAAGCATGTCTATTACAATCACGCTCTGCTTCTTATCAGTGGCACAAGATGTATTTAACACACTGTCTTGGGAATATTAAAATCTAATACAATAAAAGCCAGTGGGAAGTAATCTTTCTTTCATTATCCTCCCTGGGCACTGCCTGAAAGAAGGGAGTGTGTTGGTCTACGGGGGGAAAAGAGATCAGAACACAGTGCAAAGGAAATGACCTCACCTCATTTACTCCAGATGTTGCATCCACCTTGATCAGAATCATGGCTTCTAAGAATTCACAAAAGACAGAGGGGAGTGAAAAGAAAAGAGAATGGAGAGAAGAGAAATGCAAGCAATAAAAGTAAGCTCTTAATACAAAGAATTTTATTGCCCAATAATTCTCCCAGGGAACAGGGTCTTCTGAGAAATAGGAAACATAATCTTTCTCCTTTCTGTTTTTTTTCTATTCCCCATAAAAAAACCAGTTAATTTTATATTAAAAACAAAACGTATTTCTTTTCCTTGAGTACTCTGTAATTGTATAGGAATGTGTATCATTTTCTACCCATAATTTTGAGAATATTTTTGAAGACAGTGACATATTCTGACTCTTTAAGAACAAAACAATTCAATTTTAAAATCACAGAGTGACAGCAATCAAAGTTCTGAAGTGATGCAGTTCGCCTCAACACTTGTTGGAAATGTCATTAGAAAACCAACATATAGCAGGTTGTTATGGCAACTGGAATACCAGAGTTTATAACATCACTGTAATTAATGTTATCCAAACGTTATTAATCTTTCAACATCACTCACATTCTCTGAAGGAACAGCAGTTCTGGTTCTCCTAGGATTTTTCACTTGTGTAATCTGTTGCAGCTTTTCTTCCCTTTTTATTTTTAAATAGATCTCACTCTGACTTTGCTTTAGTGAAATTAGTTATTGTTTCTACTTTACTCGTTCTATTTGGGCTGCTATTGTTTTTTGATAAAACCTGAAGTAAAATGAAAAAAGGGATTATAGCTAAAGAACAGAATGAAGTCTAAAGATGGAAAGATTTATATATTCAAACGTGGAGAACCTGAGAAAAATATTAAAGTATTTTGCACACAGATTTATAGCATGAAGTCACATTTGCCTGGCACTTTATAATTTTTAAAGCAGTTTTACACACAATATTAACATAATGTTATTTAATGTAACCATTTTGAGAGGACAAGTGATATTTTTTGAGTGTCTGCTATGTAACAGGTAATGTGATCTACATACATGAATTATTTAGTTTTTACAATAAGCTGCAAGACAGAAGTTGTGGTTCAAAAATATGCCTCCATGACTCAACAACGACAGCAAAACCAGCCCATTAAAAAATGGTCAAAAGGCTTGGAATAGATATTTCTCCAAAGAAATATCTATAGATGTATAGATGGCCAACAAGCACATGCAAAGATGCTTGATGTCACTAATCATTAGAGAAATGTAAATCAAACCACAAGGTGATATCACCTCACAGCAATATAATGGCTAGTGTTAAAAAATAGACAATAAAAAAAGAGACGATTACTGCATCAAAATATTAAGCAATATTAATAATAATAATGCCAAGAAAGTAATGTTCACATTGTCAAATAAGAATATGTCTATTATAAAATGCTTTGACTCTGAGGCTCAGTATGAAGTCATCAGTTAACTTTTTATTTCTTTTTCCTAAGCCTCAAAAAATAGACAACTAATATTGTATAAATAAAGGTAAAAGAGAGTTTCAAAAAACAGATCATGCCAAATCTTATAGACAATAGAAAAAGAAGAAATATTTCAAAATCATTCTACTTGATCTGCATACACCTGATATTGAAATTGGAGAAAATATATTCTTATAAAGGGAAATTACAAACATATTTCACTTATAAATGAGGATGCAACATCCTAAACAACATATTGACAAGTTGAATTAAAAAGTAATGTTTAAGTAATATACTTGGTCAAAATTGAATCCAATTTATATGAGAATTAGTCATTATTTTCTTTCCTTTTTTTTTTGTTTTCTTTCCCTCACCCCCCTCCCTCCTTCCTTCTCTGTCTGCTCTCTCCTTCCCCCATGCCCCACTGTGTCATTGTCACTAATTGTCCTCAAATCAAAGTTGAATACATAGGATTCATGCTTCTCCATTCCTGTGATGTTTCACTAAGAATAATGTGTACCACCTCCATCCAAGTTACTACAAACGCAGCAAAGTCTCCAATGTTTTTGATAGCTGAGTAATAGTCCATGGTAGACATATGCCATAGCTTACCTATCCATTCCTGGGTTGAAGGACATTTAGGCTGTTTCCACATTTTAGCAGTTATAAATTGGGCTGCAATAAACAGCCTAGTACAAGTGTCTTTATAGTAAAAGTTTTTTTTTTTCTTCTGGATAGATGCCCAGAAATGGGATTGTGGGATCAGGTCAAATGGCCTGTGATAGTCAATATGTAGGTTCCCTCACTACACTCTCTTTCACTTCTGAAGATTTCCAATCAGTGCAAAGAAAGACCAAAATATACACAATGCAGTTTTCATTGTATTTTCTAATAATTTGTAGATACAACCATTCCAGGCTGATATGTGTATGCCTCAGGCCCCCAAGGATCTTTAATTTCCTCCAACTTATTTCTCTCATCTCTAATTTTACTTTCCTTTTTTTCTCATGTCATTTGACATTCTCATTGTATTAGGCATATTTTTCTAGAAGTTTTAAAATCATTTTTACATAATTACTCAAATAGGTATCAATATTTCTCCATTACTTTTAGATGACTAAAATTTCTAATTCAAATTTTTTAAAATTTATTTATGTGAAATAAATCTTTTATAAAGAGAAAAAAACATATATGAATTTTCTCTCAGCCAAGCTCATCTGATAATTGTGGGTTTTGCCAAATCTGAAGAATATTAAAAGCAGCTTAAATTAGAGTAAATCAATATAAATTTAAATTTAATTTTAATTGTCTTTCATTCACGGTGTATTGAGGAAGCAGGATAATAAGGCTATTTTTTTCTATTAATCAATTCAACTCTTTTTTGGTGCAAACGGAGTGAGAAATAACTGACTTGTTTCATACAAGTGAATCTTATATCATAATCTGTTATGTAGAATTTAGCCTTCAGGTGTGTAAAGTAAAATGTCAATTTATTTGAATTCTGTAAAATACTTTTATGGTTATTTTTATGTAGGCTTTTTTAGAGAAGTTGGGAATGAGGACTTCGGAAGAACCTTAGTAAAATCCAAGGATGCTCAAGTTGCTTATATAAAATGGTACATTATTCATTTGCATACAAGCTAAGAACATCTTTCCCTATGCTTTAAATCATCTCTAGAATACTTATGATACCTAATACAACATAAATGCTATGTAAATATTTATTAGACTATTTTTTACGGAATAGTGAGTGATAAAGAAAAAATGTTAGTATGCGTTGGGTTCAGACACAATCGTTCACGGTTTTAAAAAATATTTTTGAGCTGTTGTTGGTTGAATCTATAGTTTAGAACCCAAGGATACAAAGTATATAGGTTTTCAAACACTATGCTATTAATATTTTACATAATGTTATAATAGTTTCAGCATAAATAACTATAGAAGGAATGGATGAAGGAAATATTATTCTGTCAAATATTTTTGTTTAAGATAGTAGTACACAAATCTAAACCTCTTTTTTTTTTTTTTTGCCATATTTCACTTTATAAAAGATGCCCAGAGATCAGGATTCTAGCCTGAGTTATAATGTGGCAAATATACAACCTTTATATAAATTAGATTGCCTTACACATGAATATTATTTACTCTTAACTATACATATGTTGAAACTTTGTATACAATGTTATTACATTCTTGAAAAATGTCATAATTTTTCTAAATCGTAAAATGGATATGTCTGCATGAGGGTAAATAAAGATAAAAATAAATTTAACATCAGAGTTACTAAAAGCAATCTATCCTTTACAAATGTTGTGTTATGTAATTTACACAAATACCTGGGGCGGGAGAAGTTCTTAATCATGAAATTATAAAGAAGTATTTAGAAGTCTCTCTTTAAAAATGCTACTCTTTTGTAAAACTAGTTCAAAATAAATTTAGAATACAACTTTATTAATTTTACTTAATTAAATTTATATAATGACCTTTCCCCTCTTTTCTCCAGAAAGATTTCCATTGTTAGATTGTTACATTTGAACTTATTCATTATTTCTTCAAGGAATTAACTCATGAGACCTGAATACATAGGTTAGTCTCTCGTAACATTTTTGTCTTTCTTTTCTAGCAATTGTCACTTTGCAATTTTACTCTTTACCAGACAGACAATGAGCTCCATGAGAAAAATACTATTGATATTTATTAATTACTGTGGTTTTAGGGCCTCACTTGGAGAAGTACATAGGAGAAAATTATAATTTTAATGAACTAAACAAATAGCTAAATATAAAAATTGGATAGTTGAAATGTATACAGAAGCATCTACTTAAAGTAACAAAAATGTTTAGAAGGAACACATTTTAAAAACCATTTATATAGCATTTATTATGTGCCAGACCTATCCTAAGCTCATTTATTTACACAGGATGGACATAAAGTTCCTGAGCAGTTTAAAATAATTTAACATAGTAAATAGCACACGAACTTTACATCTACCTTGTATTTACTCAATAAGGAGATGAGAAAACACTAACGCAAAAGTTAAGTAACTCAATCTCGTAGAGCTAGTTACACGAGAGTGACTCAGGATTTATTCTCTGGTTCCAGATTAGATAGATGTTCTTAACTACCACATTCTTCTTGTCTTGAAATCTTATAGGATGAATAATATATAGTTACGAAGACCAACTAAAGACTAGACTTTTTAACCATCATATGTTATCTAAAGCCACAGGAGAAAATTGACAAGCTTTATTTCATCAGCATTTAAAATTTAATGTGAGCAAAACAATGTAATCAATATGTAAATAGCTACAGAATCAGAGAAGATGACATGTTTATAACAAGCACAGTGATTAAACTATTTAAGATTTTATGTATCAATATTACAAATCAACTTAAAAATTCTCTTTTAGAAAAAGAGATATGAATAGAGAACTAATATGGTAAGAAATGTCAATGCATATACACAGACATAGTGTATAGGCACATATGTACACATTCAACTTCATTAATATCAAAGAAAATAAATTATAAAGAGATATTTTTCATAGCAATCACATTGAGTCCAGTTTGGCTAACGTGTATTTCACCTTCAGATATCTAAAGTAGATAAAAGATCTATAGACATTAAAGATTTATTTATTTATTTATTTATTAGAGATAGTCTCTCACGTGATTGCCCTCAGTAGAGCGCTGTGGCATTACAGCTCACAGCGACCTCCAACTCCTGGGTTTAGGTGATTCTCTTGCCTCAGCCTCCCGAGTAGCTGGGACTACAGGTGCCCGCCAAAACACCTGGCTATTTTTCTATTTTTTGCAGCGAGGGTTTGAAACTGCCATCTTCGGGATGTGGGGCTGGCACCCTACTCAATGAGCCATAGGCGCCGCCCGACATTAAGGTTTATTGGAATATTGTTTTAATAGCCTTCACTGGCAAAATACAAATGCTTTCAATATGAGTATTGATAATAAAGTATGGTTCTGAGAGATTAAGCCTGGCTGTAGTTATATGGATTATGATATTCAATTTTACTTTCATTTGATTTTATAGGAATGACATAAAAAGGCTTTGTGATTCAATGGGAAGAACATATTCTTAACCAGTTCTAAAATACATTTTCTTTGGGATAATGAACAGCTTCTATTTCTATAAAACTGTATATTTTGTTAATATTTTTTATAAACGGTCTTATACATCTTCTACTAGTCCTTTATAACCCAGTATAACAGTTAGCCTGATAAATGCCTTTATGGTTGAAGTAGAAATAAATCCTTTATTTTGTGATTTTTATTATTTCTGTTAGTGACCTAATTTAAATCAATCATAGATTTACTATTTTGGTTTATCAGCCACATGCTTGGATGATCAGATAATCTTCTGTTAGCTCATTATTCTAGATCTAATGTTTAACATAAACGCTGTACAAAAGTTACATTAATTTTCCTCATTTTTTAATTTGGTTAATTATTTTTTATTTATTATACAGAATCCTGAGATTCTAACTTTTAGAATGTGAAAACCAAAATCTATATGAACATGTGTATCTTAGCCAGTATATCATTATCTTAGGAAATAACTGCATATTTTAACAATAAAATTGTCATTTTTTTAATTAAAAATATGTTAGAATATATCCAAAATCTAACCATCTACATACAAATAATATCATTTTGGTATACTTTAATTGCATGTTTTTAAGAATATCTTTTTTTTTTTTTTTTTTTTTTTGAGACAGTGTCTCACCCTGTTGCCCCAGGGTAGAGTAACATGGCTTTAGCTTAGCTCACAGCAACCTTCACCTGCACGCTCAAGCAATCCCCTTGCCTCAGCTTTCCGAGTAACTGGGACGATGGGCACCTGCCACAATGCCGGGTAATTAGATTAGTCTTGTTCTTGCTCAAGTTGGTTTTGAAATCCTGAGCTTAACCAATCCTCCCATGTTAGCCTCACAGAATTCTAGCATCCCAGGCATGAGCCACTAGCTGGCCAAGGTTATATCTTATAAAGGTATAATTATAGTATATACATTATCTTTAATATTAAAAAATATGTACTTCTCTTTTATTGATATAATACTTATATACTAAAAATATTTTCATGTTGCAATTTAGTTTTATAACAACCATTTAAAGATTTTGTACCACTCCGTTTACTGGATAAATAATATTTTTGTCAACATTCCTTTACTGTTCACAGGATGAGTTATTAATTGTTATATACTGTGTTTCAATAAAGTATTTATCAATATTCAGGAGTATTTCATAGATTATAAGACATGAATTTACTAGATGAAAAGGCATGAATTTTTCTGGATTTGTACATTTTCAAAATTTAAGGTTGTACTAATTTTCCCACATACTTGCTCTAACTGTATATAACTAATCTGAACATACTTTTTAAAAATTTCATAAATGAAAATAATCTTTAACTGTTGCTTTAATTATGTTTTAAATGACTAGTAAGATTGATGATTCCTATTACTTATTTAATATTTTTGTTTTCTCTTTTAAGAATTCTTTGCTTTTATACTTATCTGCAATATTTAAAAAAAATAATTTGTTGTAATTTTATTTATAGTTTCTATAAATATTTTTTCTAGCCAGCTTTTGTGATTACACTTTTTTTTAACATACAAGAATTGTGAATGTTTTCAGTGTGCAAATTCTGTCTTCAAATTTAAACTTAGATATTTTGACATTGGATACCAAGCATTTTGCTATTTTAAATATTTTCTAATTTTCTTTAAAGTTTTAAAATATTTAACTCAATTTGCTTGTATTTCTGTTGATGTAATCTAAGTGTACAAGTAAATAATGTCTTTGAAGTCTTTTTCTTATTTATTTATTTATTTAGTAGAGATAGCGTCTTACTTTTGTCACTCAGGCTGGAATGCAATGGCACCATTGCTCACTGGCCCCTGGAACTCCTGTGCTCAAAAGATCTACCTGCCTCAGCCTCATAACTATTTAAGACTACAAATGTAAACCATCACACGCAACATTTTTTTCTAATTTTTATAGAAACAGGGTCTTGCATTGTTGCCCAGAGCTGGTCTCTAATTCCTGGCCTCAAGAGATACCTGTCTCAGCCTCCAAAAGTGTTGGAATTTAAAGCATGAACTACCATGCTCAGCTTTTTTTCTTTTTAATAGTAATTTTTCTAAAGACAATTTTTTGGATAAAAATTGTTCTACTAATTAGTTACATTCTCTACATGATTATTAAAGTCTTTTCTATAATAGGGTCTTTTGCCTGGCTATTCATTTCTTTTCTATTTTTATTTCTTTAAGGCATTCATTTTTAAAACATTTTATTTCCTTCAACTCTCAAAATAGTACACTTCCCACTCAAAATCTTCCCCACCCAGATTTTACTTAGCTGTCTGTGGCTCAAAGGAGTAGGGCACTGGCCCCATATACTGGAGGTGGCGGGTTCAAACCCAGCCTCAGCCAAAAACTGCAAAAAAAATCCAGATAAGAAAGTAGAACGGCTCGGCGCCTGTGGCTCGATGGGCTAAGGCGCCAACCACGTACACCTGACCTGGCGGGTTCGAATCCAGCCCGGGCCCGTCAAACAACAATCATGGCTGCAACCAAAAAATGGCTGGGTGTTGTGGCGGGTGCCTGTGGTCCCAGCTACTTGGGAGGCAGAGACAGGAGACTAGCTTGA
>CAUYON010087916.1:0-21808 GCA_963573935.1 Arctocebus calabarensis
TTTATATAGTGATCAAGAAAATGCCATGAAGGCTGTCTGTAACAGTACGATCAAAACATTTCTGAATGTATATGAATCGTGCCCTATGATTGCACCAATGTACAGAATTAAGATTCAATAAAATTATAAAAAAAAAAAAAAAGAAAGAAAAGTCAGACTTAAACCCCTTGGGGAAAAAAAAAAAAAAAGTTGCACATGGAAAAATATCTAGACAACACTAACATTTGTAATACATCCTAAGAAGTTAGTTTTGTATGTTCCCTATATAGCTAAGAAAATTAAAGGCAATAGCATATTAATCAATGTTAAGTATCAAGAAAGGACAGGCCAAGAGGAAAAAAGTATAATATTATATTCTTGCATGTAAATATGTTTCATTAATCACAAACTCAATGCCAATTATATATACATTAAACATTTATGTACTAAACCATCTAGTTGGCTATCTATGAACTGGCCACAATAATTCCTTCCACACTTGTGCCCTTGTTCTGTTCCTGTTATCAAGAAAACAAAATGTATTATTCCTCCTACTGAACCAGTCTGGAGGCATCACATTAACTATGCTACAATGCTATAGTGGCCAAAATGATAGTATAGGTACGAAAACGGGTACATAGGCCAATGGAACAGAGCATAGCACTCAAATACAAAACCATCTACCTACAACCAGCTGATCTTTGGCAAAGCAGACAACAACATACACTGGGGAAAAGAAGCCCTATTCAATAGATGGTGCTGGGGAAAGTGTATAGTGACATGCAGAAGAATGAAACAGGACTCCTTACACCTCACACTCAAATTAATTCAAGATGGATTTGAGACTTAAGCCTAAGGTATGGAACCATGAGAGGAAAATGTGGGAAAAACTCATCTAGATACTGGCGTGAGCATGAATTTATGCTGGAGACGACAATGGCAATCATGGCAATAAATTAATACATGGGATTTGATTCAACTAAAAATGCTTCTTCACAAATAAGAAAACAATCAACAGAGCAAATAGACAAAGCAGAAGAATTTCAAGCTACACATAGGATAAAGGGTTAGTAACCAGAATTTACAAAGAACTCAAGCCAATAGACAAGAAAAAAAATAAACAACCCTATTAAAATAGGCACACACACGCACACACACACAGAGAGAAACAGAAACAGAGGCTTTGCAAAAGTAGCAAAACTAATGGAAAATAAACATATGAAAAATTTTCAACTTTAGTAATCATCAGGGAAATGTAAAATAAAACCACAAAGAGACATCACCTTAAACCTGTTAGAAGGGCTTTCCAAAAACAGTTAATGCAGATGTGGATGTGATGCAGAGAGAAAAGAATGCTTAAACCTTGTACGTGGGGTTCCAAATTATTATAACCCTTATGAAAAATGGTACGGATATTCCTCAAAGAATTAAACGTAGACCTACCATTTGATCCAAATCTCACTACTGGGTATCTACCCAAAGAAAGAGAATACTTTTCATCAAAAAAACGCCTACAGTTGAATGTTTTATTGCAACATAATTCACATTTGGAAAATTCAGTAAGTGTATACCATTGAGCACCACTTAACAATAAAAATTAATTAATTAATACATTTGTAACATTCTGCATGGAACAGGAGACTTCTGTCCTAAGTGAAATATATCAAGAATGGAAAAACAAACACCACATATACTCAGTATAAATTATAACTAACAAAAGAGCACGTGTGTGCACTGAGGAAAGTAAAACTTAGTGGAAATCAACCACTAAGGCGAGGGGAAGGAGAAGAGTAAAAATTTACCTAAAGGTTACAGTGAACACTATTTGGGTGATGAATACACCTATAGCCAGTACTCAAACATTACAAAGTCAGTCCTCTAACCAAAAACATCTTACCTGCTTAATATCTTGGAACTCGAAAAAAGAGAAAACAAAAGAAAAAATAAATTGCTATCCTCGAGACTTCTTTTGGCCATGAGAATATGTGAAAATGATAATTGTGAACCCTGGGCTTAATGTTTAAGACATTCTCTTAAGTCAGCTTTAATGTAAAAAATTTCCACTTTCTGAAGGAACGCAAGACTACTCGTAGAGATGGCAGAATGAAAGACAATTTTTGTGAAGAGAGAGACCCAAGAGAGACCCAAGCACCTTTCAGCCATTCCAACAACCCAGCTGAGCTGGCAGACATGTGATAGACACATATCCACCAGCGACAGTCGAGCCACTGCAGCCCACATCCTAACACCACATGCAGTACAAACAATCCAGTTCTATCAAATCCCACCCAAAGTGAAAAATTATGAAGGAATAAATCACTGTGGTTTTGAGCCAGCATGATGTGGGTAGTTTTTTATTCAATATTAGATAAATGCAATAATAACATGATCACTTTTACAATTGTTTCTAATTTCTCACCATATTTAATGATTACTAAAAGCTTTCCTTATGTAGAAAAGGTGCAAACTGAAAAATCTGTCTCGTGGCCTTTTGTAATAAAAAGATCTGATTTATTTCAGGGAAGAAAAATTATAATGAATGTATTTAGTATGTAATTTTTTTTTCATTTAAAATAAACCAAAGTTAGAAAGACATGTAATCCAGCTTTAAGTTTTTTTTTCTTTTTTATTAAATCATAGCTGTGTACATTAGTGTAATCATGGGGTACAATGTACTGGTTTCATATACAGTCTGAAATATTTTCATCAAACTGGTTAACATAGCCTTCATGGCATTTTCTTATTTATTGCATTAAGACATATGCTATACTACTAAATACCCACAAGAAAAATAGTTTTCCACAGATAGTACACACAATGTATAACATTTTTCTTAACATATGGTAGCTAATCTTTGTATTATAATTTATTTCATAGTAAAGCCTACATATGGTTCTGGACATAGTCTATAAAAACCAGCTTCAATTTTCACCTTGGTAGTGATGTAGACAACACTATAGAAGAGCAGAGAGGGTGCATTATTTCACGAACTTTATGAAATTTCAACAAGAGCAAATATGATATCAAGGAGGAACATAGATTCTGTTTGGGAGAGATTAGTGGCCTGAATCAGACCTGCTTTAAATTCCCTGTATTTTGAATATCCAAATAAGTTTTCTCAGGCCATCCCTCCATCCTTCTTCCTCAGCTTACTATTGTTAACAAATAGTTTCCACTTAATGATGTTCTTAATTTCTTTTCTTAAAGCTGAAGGCACTAACTTAGATTCTACTATACAACAACCAAGTAATTACCCTATATAGTATCATCATCAGTAAAATGGCCGGTGGTCTAAAAGTTGACTTACAGAAAATAATTCAGTAAGCCTATCTTTGGCTCATACTATTTCTGCTTTATTATTGCCATCTTTAGCTCCTTGACTTTAATAGCTAGATATGGGGAATATATATTTTAGACTTTATTTATGTTTTTATTTGTTCTTGAGACAGAGTGTTGGTTGCTCTGGGTAGAGTGCTGAGGCATCATAGTTCACAGCAACTTCAAACTCTTGGGTTTGAGTAATCCTCCTGCCTCAGACTCCTGAGGAGCTAGGACTACAGGTTCCTACCACAACTCACAGCTAATTTTCTATTTTTAGTAGAGAATGGGTGTTGCTCTTACTCAGACTGGTCTTGAACCCCTGAGTTCAGGCAATCCTCCCACCTCGGCCTCCCAAAATGCTAGGAGTATAGGTGTGAACCACTGTGCCCAGCCTAGACTTTTAAAAATAGTTACATTTAAAGATGAATGACAATCATGAAACTAAGCTTTATTTATGCTCTCTTAATATCTTTTGTTCTCATAAATTTCTAATTCACCATCTGTTATAATCTTAACTGTTCATTGAGTACAGAGATCTGGGCATCAATGGCAATAGTACATCTGTTTCAAGTTTGTTTTTTTTTTCTTTTTTCCCCTTACATCCTTTATTCTTTCCATTGAAACTTTCACTTTTTTACACAGATCAATTACAGTCATGTGTGATTTAATGGAGGTCCATTTTGAGAAAGGTGTCATTAGGTTATTTTGTTATTGTGTGATCATTGCAGAGTGTACTTACAAACCTGGAAGGCCTAGCCTACCCCACACCTGAGCCTGTTTGGTACAACCTATTGTTCCTAAGTTACAAACCTGTACAGGATGTTACTGTTATGAATACTGCAGGCAATTGTAACATAGTCATAAGTATTTGCACATCTAAAAATAGAAAAGCTACAGTAAAAATACAGTATTATAATGTTATGGGCTAACCACCAACCTATATAATTTATCATTGCTTTAAATGTCATCATATGGTACATGACTATTAATTGAAATAAAATATTAAAATCACTCTCAAATTTCATTTAAAAAAATTTTTTAGACAGTAGCATAAGATATTTTAAATTGTCATCTTAGAAGTAATCTAATTTCTGATTTTTCTACAAACTTAAAATCTTAAAATATTTTTATGAATAAAAATATTAACTTTCACCACAAAGTCATTATTTCAAACATATTCTTCAGGCAATTCAATAAAAATTACTAAGTGCTGTTAAGTTGTAACACAAGGATTGTATTTTGAAAGGAATATAAATAACATAGTAGAATATACAATATGTACTTACAGGAATTTTCCATTTTGTGGTGATTGGAGAAGCAGACGTTGTGGATGTCAGTGAGCATAACAAAGCCAAAGGTAGGTCCATGAAGAAAAACAGCTTCCCTTCAAGTGATGAAATCTCAAAGGGATAAGAAAAGTATCCATGCTTGTATTCACTCCTACATATGTTTTATAAGTCACAGCAGCTAAATGTTTCTTACATACTCATGAAAAATAGCCATGACACTTAATATTGCTGTGTTTTATTTTTTTTAAGAACTTTCAGGCTGTGTGATAGAGAACACTAGTTGTCCCAGCTACTCTGGAGCCTGATGCAAGGGAATCACTTGAGCCTAGAAGTTCAAGGTCAGAGCCTGTGCAACATAGTAAAAGCTCATCTCCCAGGGGGCAGAGGGACCCTTTCACAAGACCTATATGTATATGCATCGAAGCATCTGTTTTGGGATAAGTTATAAAATTTCTGAAAACATAAGCAGGGAAATGAATGTACCCTTCCCCGGTGCCCTCCACAATTCTACTTTACTTTTTTAGGCATAGGTATTTAACTTAAAAATTTGTAAAATAGGTGAAGACGTGCCAAGGTTCTCTTGACATTTATTAATGTATTATGAAGTATTGCATCTTGAAGATATAACTAATAAAATTAACTCAAAGAGTCACATAATTTATTTATATTATCATTCAATTATCACTTTTTATGATTAAACTATAGTCTCTACCAGCGGTTCTCAACCTGTGGGTCGCGACCCACGGGAACTGTATTAAAGGGCGGCAGCATAAGGAAGGTTGAAACCACTGGTCTATGCTTATCTCATTTTATATAACCCTATAAAGTAAATTTTTATTTCTTTTTTTAGAATTGTGAAGTGTGTAGCTGCAACTATTAAGCAAGATATCTGGCATCATCATGTTATTGTTTACGCCATTTAGTAAGACAAAATAAAAATCTCTTACTGAGAAACATTCAGCTTATTCTCTTGCATTTTACAGTTGGAACTTCTAATTCCTAGGATATATTTATACATATTTCAACCTAGAAATTTCTGAGAATAGAGCTCAGAATCAGAGCATTTTTACTGTGATACTAAAACTAATCCAGACAGGGGTTCTAAAATAATTATTTGAAACATCTTCAAGTGTTAACCTTTTACTTGACCTAAGAAAGTCATCTGGAAATAATACACGTTTGTGCAAGATCATTGCCATTTGGATCATGTGCTTGTTCTCTCTGCTTCTTTTAGCTTTTCTGTGTTTCAGTGTGGATCCCTCAAACATTAGTGGTAGTGGATTCCTCTTTCAAGTTTGGAAGGAATGTGTATGTGCATGTGTATGTGTGTGTGTGTGGTGTACATGAGATCTGACAATTGAGTTAGGGAACTCATCCTAGGAAAAGTGCTATACCTTATTGCTGAATATATCACCTTCAAAGTGCTCCCTTTGGGAGGCTCGGTACTGATGCCAGCACCTACTCTACCCTTAAGAGCAATTTTGAAACTCTTTTTTTGAAATTGTCAGTAGAGCTGTTGTTGTATGGCACACAAACACACAATAATAAAGAACGCCATTCAGCAAGACACCACAACACATCAGGATGAACACAGCTGTGAGACACTGATTTACTAAGTTTATGAAACCTCCCCAGGTTGTTTGTATGGTGCTGCCTGCATAAGCCCACAGTGCCAAGTTCCTAAACTTAATTGTCAGACTTCATACCATGATGCTCCTGATGGTCATTCTAGAAAAAGAGTTCCAAAATTAATTCAAAGGTGAATGAGGCACAGGCACCAGAGCCTAGCTTTACAGGGGGACTACTTCACAGTGACCAGCAAAGAGGTGATATTCAGCAAAGAGGTATGTAGCGCCTTTTCTAGGATAAGTTCTTAAATAGTATTGTCAGAGCTCCTATATGCATGTGTGTGATCTTTGACTTGTGGAATTCATTTTAGAATAAATGGGTCATAAATCTTCTGATGACCATATCCTGAACATCCTACCATTTCTTTTCCTACCTCTGCTTCCTTTGTCTACCTTTTCTAATAATCAGAATACTGAGTCTGAAGATTATAATTTGTGAAACTGGTATGAAGATGGTATTTACTTCCTCTCCTATTCAGGAGTTTGGTGAAGATAAAGAGTAGGAAAAATCAAGAAAGTAATTGTAAAAATGATATTTTCAATGTGCAAGTGCTTTGGCTGAAAAAGAAGCCCATGTACAATATTAGCCATCTAAAACCACATCTCCAAAAGGTACAGTAGAGTTTGGTGTATCATATGGAGCATTTTTTTTAACCCATTACTTGCTGAGTAACCTTGACAAATTACTTATCATCTATGAGAATTAATTGACTTGTATCTTTGAAATGAAAAAAATAATTTCATCTATTTTATAGGATTCTTTTGAAAATTTACTGGGATTATATAATGTAGTTTGAACCTTGACAGACACATATATATATATAAAAGGGTTACCAAGAATTATCTATTATTATTACTACTGTATAAAATTCATGTATGGGTTTCCAATTTATGATAGTTATTACGAGTTATGTTTTTCACATCTGTGTACTTTTATTTTATTTTATTTATTTTTTTTAAGACAGAGTCTTACTATATCACCCTAAGTAGAGTGCATCACAGCTTGCAGTAACATCACAGCTTGCAGTAACCTCAGACCCTTGGGCTCAAGTGATCCTCCTGTCTCAGCCTCCCAAGTAGCTGGGACTAGGGGTGCCTGCCACAATGCCCAGTTACTTTTTGCTTGCAGTTGTCATTATTGTTTGGCAGGCCCAGGCTGGGGGCAAACCCACCTGCCTCGGTGTATGTGGCCAGTACTCTAATTACTGAGCTATGGGTGCCAAACTGTAAAACATGCATCTGTGTATTTTTAATAAGGACTTTATATTATGGTTCTATTTATAACATTAATTACATTTCCATGTTATTATAAATAATATTTCTCAAATTATTTTTCCTTACATCTATCATTTTATTGCTATTTCACACAGCAATAATTCCATCATTTCAAACAAAGTAGATACTTTGTGTAATTAGGTGGAACATTGAGTATACAGAAATTTTGATTTTTGTATTTATACTTATATGAGATTATATAATTAGCAGTTTACAAGTAAAATATTAACATCTAATTTTTCATAGCATCATGAATACATTATGTTATTTAACACTCAATCTTTTTATTAATTTCGTTTAAATTAGTGAATTATTCTAGTCTGATAATTATTTCTATTTTGTGAGTAAATTAATGGGAAAACAGGATTTTTAATATATAAAACCTTTTGAAATCTTTGCAAAATTTCACTTATACTTTAAAAGAAGATATAGTATTATTTTCCCATTTATTTTATTTAAAAATGTATAAATATGAATTACTGTTTTTCTATGAATGATTATACTGTGGTTAATATGTTAGCAGTATTCCCAGATAGTTTTTTTGTTTGTTGGGAGGTTGGGCTTTGGGGGGACAGAGTTAATACTTTGCATGAAATATTTTACAACAGTGACATTGCTCTCTCTGTTGTCTTGTGATTTTTCTTTGAAGTGAAATTTAAGTTTTTGTGTGAGTAGTACTATTATACCTATCTTGAGTGTCTTGCTTGTATTTATCACATCATACCTTTGTTTAATTCTTAATAAACTGTTCACTTGTTAAAAAAAATTGTATAAATATAGTCAGAGGTAGATCTTGGAAATATGTACTAGTGATATACTTCGATGGAAAACAAAGATTAAATTACATTTTCTTCTGAAGTGAAATTTTCATCTGTAACTATTTCATATCATAAGAATTAAAATGATCACTGATGTATTAAATATGTTTAAATATATTTTTCAATAATGTAATGCATGGTGTTGGCAAAATAGTACATATATGCTTTATGGCAGTTTCAACATTAAATGTTCCTTTCCAGTAGTTCTTAACCTTCCTAATGCTGCGACCCTTTAATAAAGTCGTGACCCCAGTGAGAACCACTGCTTTAAACAGACATGAGCAACTGAGCCTTGTTTAAACTCCTGATTTTTATCATGTAAATAAGCACAATAATATGTAATTTGGGCCATAGAGTAGTAAAAGGAGACATGGTTTACAGGGTTTACAGCTATAATAGCTTTACAGCCTTTTTTGTGTGTTAAGCCTACATATCTGAGAATTAAGGGCATTTACCAAAACATTGAAAAATGTCAAAAATAGAAATGATTGCAGCACATGGGTTTGGTTCCTTTTCTATTGAAAGATAATATGTGTCAAAAATAAATTTTATATTAACTCATTTTTACTCAACCACTAAAAGTCTTGTAACTGCCATTATTCCTATTTTACAGGTGGATGAGATGGGTTAGTCAAAGATATGATTAGTAAATCACAGAGGTATGAATGTGGACCCCTGTGGTTTAAATCTTGATCCCACACTTTGAATGTTGTATCATTTTATACAAATAAAAGTCAAGGTCGAAAAAGCAGCAATTCATTTGTTCTTATAACTATTCTTTATAATATTTTTCTCATAAATATTAAAATATTGACTTATTTTTCTTAACATCTATTACTGTGACTGCTAGAAATCAGATAAAAATTATTCCCTGTACAAGTTATTCTTTGTTTTAACTTGCTTTTATCATCCATTATAAAAACATCTAAAGTATAATTAAAAAGAGTGTAAATATATAGATTAAGTTTTAATGTGCCCTCTTTTTCAATCTAAGGGTATAGAAAAACATGGCTTACTTGAACTATAGTGACATCTTGTGGCCCAAAATGTTTTGGTTTTTTTTTTTATGTAAATCATTGCTCCTATTTTCTGCTTCTCTTCAATACTAGGTTTGAAAGCAAGCTGTTGTCATTCAAGAAAATGCCACTAGTATAGATTCTAAAAAAATCCCCAAACATAGTAGAAACAAAATATTAAATAGGGTAAATTAAAATTTGTTAATAAATATATCCCAGAATCAATGTTGACCTAATTTCTTTAAGAAGTGGGTGTATGACTTGAGGCATATTTTTATTTTTAAAATATTGAAGAATGTGTGAGACATAAGATGTCACTACATCTCAACTTTGAAAGCTAGTAGGTTCAATTAATACAGAAAATGTATTAAAAAGAAGTTGATATAATTTAAAAATTCTAACTGCAAACCCCATATCTGTATTTTAAACTAATTTTTCTTTAATGATATGTACATTATTTTTGAAATTTATAACCTCTTGTTTTTATTTTTTGAGTACACACAGATAAAAATTGCATTTATAATTTTTTAGCCTCCATTCTCCTTAATTATTTCAATATTTTCCAGATGGCATCTCATTATTTTTAGTATTCTCAGGAGTTCCTAATTAAAAACATTAAATCACATCTTCAGAATTTCAACAGAAAGTATAATATCATCTCTAAAGCTCATAATTACTCATCTTATGAGAATAGAATTACAAACTAAACAATATTATGTTGGCTTGAGTGTATAGAGGACTGCAGTTTGTAAAGCTGGTTTGTGAGCAATAATGACATATATATATATGAATTAAATTGATTTATTTAAAGTAATAGTTAATTCATTTATATGAATAAAATATACCTTTATGATTTAATTATGTATATCTAAACCTTAATCGGTCAAGTTTTAGACAACAATTAGTTTGTTAAGTATAATCGCCAGTCTCCACAGAATTAGCATTACATAAGGATTTCTATAATTCTGTTGTTATAATTTAGTGTGCGTACTTCCAAAGTGAGCACTGTTTGGGGCTCATTGATTTAGGCTTTGTTCTACAGATTCAAAAATGAGTACAACTGTTATAATAACTAGAATTTGTTTTATGTAGATGATGGTGGTTGATTATATTTACTGATTTTCATTGCAAAGGTAAATATGGCAACACCAAGCATATTATCAGTGTGATTTACAAATGGGTGCTTCCTAAGTATGGTGATAATAGTTATAGCAAATTTGGGTACTTCTAATTGATAACCAAAAGGAAGTTTTACTTTAGCATTTTCTAGATTATTTACACAAATCAAAGCAAAAGGCTACTTTTACTCTATGGAATACTGTTAACTTTAACACAAACTTAGAGTGAATTGTCTGGTCTAACAGAATACTAATGTTCTGACCATACATACTTCTTATTTCTCCTTACTACAATATTGACTAAAATCTGTGTTACATGTTGGATAGGGACAAAGATATGCTCTTGAAGATAAGAACCTATTTGTAATGTTCCTAAATGCTATATATTTAGTGTTTTGATAACTCTTTATTCTGTAAATTAAAGTTGCTCTTTAAATTCTTTATGAATATTCCTGTAACACATAATTTTTAAAATAATTATTTCAATATGCTTGAAGATGAAATCTAAACAAACCTTAGAAATTCATTCTGTGATATATGAAAAAATAAGAATATAAGAATAAAATATACACATCATAATATAAAAGTGATATTTTTAATTTTTGAACTATATTTGTACTTATTTCTTTGAGATTTTGAGGTATAATTCATAAATAAAAATACATACATATTTAAGATATACAATGATGTATGAATGTGCACATTCATGTATCTACAAATATCTAATCTACAAATGTGAAATGATCACCACAATCAAAATAATTAATACATTTATCATAGCAAACAAAAAAAGGTAAAGTAGTTTATTTTGAGGAGTATAACAGGTGAGAAGTAAATAAATGTGTTAATGAAAAAACAATGATTTTATGGTAAAATAAATAAGGCATAAAGCCAACATTCTTTTTGTATCTACATTACCTGGGATAAATGACAAGGAAAGATTTTTCTATATAACAGTATGTGTAATACTTTTGTGTGAAAATGAGAAAAAAACTACAGAGCTGAGGAAAAGCATCTTTTACTTGATGTTATGTGCTTACACAACTCTAAATATATTTGATGAGCAAAAACTTAGGTTTCCTGGTAAGCAAAATACACACGTGGTTCTATGTCTGAGTAACATAGGAATTGGCATTGGTATTAACCAGGCTAATAGCGAACTTTAGATTTTTAGAAATAAAACTATCTTATTTAAGCTATGAATTCAAATGCAGGAATCAGACCTGTATATCTTATTTTAATTTTTTAACACTTTAATGAGGTGTAATTGACATATATAAAATCTATACATCTTTAATGTGATCAAATTTATCAGTCTGGAGATAAGTATACGTCTGTGAAAAGATTATTACAATTTATGCCTAAACCTATCAATCCCCTCCAAAGTTTCCTCTCACCCTCTTCATTTGTTATTATTATTATAGTGGTAAAACCACCGAACACAATATTTCACTTCTTGGCAAATTTTAGGTTTGCAATAATGTTAAGGGACCGTGCTGTACAATGAATCTCTAGGACTTCCTCCTCTTGTATAATTGAAACTGCGTACCCTTTAAGTAGTAATAAATCCCCTTTTGCCTCTTTTCCTAGTCCTTAGAAACCACTATCCTACTCTGCACTTACTTGAGTTTGATTATTCTAGATTTTCCTCATATAAATGGGATCATGCAGTATTTCTCCTTCTGTATCTTGCATCTCTTAGTACAATGTCCTGTAGATTCACCCATGTTGTTGCTAGTGACAGGATCTTTCTCTTTTGGCAGACCGAGTACCATTCTATTATATGTATATGTTATATTTTACTTATCCTTCCATCTAGAGGTGGATATTTAGCTTGTTTCCGTGCCTGGCTATAATGAACAACGATGTAAGAAACACAGGAGTGCAGATATCACTTCCGAATGCCTGATTCATCACTTCGATACATGCCCAGAAGTGGGACTGCTGGATCATTTATTTTCATTTTTGGGGGAAACTGCATGCTGTTTTTCAAAGTTGCTTCACCAATTTACATTTCTATCAACATTGTACACGGGCTTCTTTTGCTCTACATCCTCAGTAAAACTTATGTTTTATAATTGGCCCATATCTATACCACACACACAAACTAGCTAAAATGGATGAAGCATAAAATATCCTATAAAATTCCTAGAACAAACATAGGGGAAAAACTTCTTGACATCAGTCTTGGCAGTGATTTCTTGGATATAATACCAAAAGCATAGACAACAATAACAAACAAAAAAACACACAAACTAAAAAAGATTCTGCAATTAACAAAATGAAACAGATGGGACCTATGAAAACACTTGTACATCATATAATTGTTAGAGGGTTAATAGTTTAATGTATAGAAAACTCCTTCAACTCAATTCCCTAACAGGAAAAAAAATTGCAACTTAAAAAAGACAAAGGAATTAAATGGACTCTTCTCTAAAGAAGATGTACAAAGATCAGTGGTGTATGAAAAGCGGTCAATGTCAGTATCTGTCAAGGAGATGTGACTCACAATGACAATGAAGTATCACTTCATATCCCCATGGGATGTTTTTGTCAGACGTACACATTTTACGAGGAAGAATATATCTGCACATGGCTATACTTTAAAGAGCATTAGGCACTACTTATTATATTTCCTTTCTTGTACCATAATCTATAATTTACTAGAAAGAGAACTGTATTATTCTCATAGGACTCTGATTCTTGTTAGACTCTAATTACCTATGTGGGCCTTTAACTACTTCTATACAAGATAGCATAGGGTGATGTGAGCAAATAATTTTTTTTAAATGTTTGATTATATAGGTTAAACAAAAAATATCAGAAAAAATTACTGTAGCTTGACTAAAATCCAAAACTAACTTGGATCCTAACACCAAATGTGAATATATTTTGCTAGAACACTGTAGGTGTTTAGGCAGAGGAGGATGTAGAAACAAATTGCTATTTTTAATGACAAAAATATTACAAGAGCTAAGAAAAAATATATGAGAACATAACAAGAAATAAAGTAGAAGTAGTGTTATATATAGAAATTAAAAAATAAAATTTCACTATATTCCATATTTTGAAAATCTTGATTAAAATAAATTTCTACAGGGTGAAATTCCTGTGCCTCAAAGGAGTAGGGTGCAAATATGCCAGAGGTGACGGGTTCAAACCCAGCTTCAGCCAGAAACTGAAATAAATAAATAAATAAATAAATAAATAAATTTCTACACACAATAAATATAATCACAAAACTTTATAAATACAGTATATTCAAAGGTTTCTGAATTACTAATAGCCTAATTATGAAAATAAAATATCAAGGAAACTATTAAAATCTTTTCAATTTAGATTATTCTCAACATGGATGATTTCAACATTCATAAACATATTATCATGTCCTTCTTATGTAAATGATTTAAGAGAAATAAATAAACTAATAATATGTCAAATAAAATTAGCAAGATGTTGATTATAAAGCTGATTAATTAATGTAAAAAATGTAGAGTATTTCTTGTAAAACATTTATTAATTAATTTAGGCATAACAGTGTTATTTTAAATACTAGTTTCATTCAGCAGAACTTCATACAATTTTGTAAATACATTAAAGTAAAAATTACTTAAAGACTATAAGTTCTGTATACTATTAACGAGTAGAAAATTTAAAGTAAGAAGTCTAGAAGATATTTATTAAAATGTAATATCTATTTATTAGGGTACTTGGTGGGACATAACACATAATACATAAATTTTAATAATAGAAGAATTCAAATAAGAAATTTACAAACTCTTTGCTCATATGGCATACTAGCACAAAACGCATTTCATGTCTTATAATAGGTATTTTTATTAGGAAGTATAGAGAACAACTTGACTTTTAGATAACTTTAGGTCAATAAAAACTAAAGTATCAGAATTTGAAATGCAGTGCAAAGCGAACATCCAAGATTACAAGTAGAAAATATAACAAAAACATTAGGGATATAAATTATTATAAGACATGTCTAAGAAATTGTGAACATTTAAGCAATAGTTTTTAAATATGATTGGAAAAAGATTTCATTCAAATTATACAAAAGAATACAACATATTTTTAAGTGGGTCAACTATACTAAAAAAAGGAAAGCAACTTAAAATATTTTTGAAAATTTGAACAGAGAAGAGATTTTATATGTTCCTAAAGACAACTGACAATAAAAAAGAAGCTAATTACCCAAGTTAATATGTGTACATAAAACTAAACATGAAAAAATTTAAACATTTAGGGCAGCGTATATGGCTCAAAGGAGTAGGGCACCAGCCCCATATGCTGGGGGTGGTGGGTTCAAATCCAGCCCTGGCCAAAAACTGTAAAAAAAAAAAAAGAAAGAAATTTAAACATTTACTAAAATTTTTAAAATAATTTTCAATTAGTCCATGCCAATTAGGTATTGGAAAAGATTAGAGTTTGGTCAGTGGTGACGAATCAAAATATTTTTTATAATAATCCTGCAATGACTAATTTTACACACATCTAAAATGTTGGTACTGAATTCAGCATTTAAAATTAAAACTTCAGAATTCACTTTAAATTTGCTTCAGTCTATTTGAGTAGACTTGACATTTTTATCATGTGGTCGTCAGCTCCATGAACACAAGTTGGTATCTCATTCATTTAAATCTTCTTTTCTTCAATCATTATTTGTAGTTCTTAGATATTAATCTTGTGTTTTACTAGGTTTACACCTCAAAATTTCATTTGCTTTGAGTGTAATTATTGAACAATTACAATATTATGGATGTCTTTCTAGTTTATTTTCATGTTCTAAAGACATGCTTTGCATATTCAACTTTTAAAAGTGCGGTAAGTTTCTTTTACATCACCAAATATGTTTTTTTCTAGTGTTACATCACCAAATATGTTTTTTTCTAGTGAATGTTCCATGCACAACTGAAAAAACAGATATTCTTCCGATGTTGATGCGTTCTACAAATCTGGTGTCCGTCCTAGTTAACTTTTGCAAACACCCAGAAGTGATTGCAGAGATGTTCCAGCACTGTCTTCACAGGATTTCTGTCTATTTTAGATACAGCATGTTCTGTATATGTGTACTATATTTATAGCACGCATATGTGTTGTATGTGCAAATAGATATATGGTTCGCATATAAGTGTTACTACAGTTATAGTTACAAATAATTAAACAAGTTGCTAGTTATTGTTGGCATTATTATAGCTATGATGACAGTTTTATAAAATATTATGAAACATGAAGAACTCCAGTGACATAAATTTAGCATACTTTCAACACACTTCCAAAAGGTTCACTGAAATAACAATAAAGATATAAAACAATCAATCAAAATAACAGCTTATCATGTAAAGAAAAAAGTCATTGAAAAATAAATTATTTGGGACATTCCTAGGAAATAGGTATTGCGGCTGAGGCAGCATAATTCAGATTGCCGGAAAATTAAGAGCAGATTTTTCCCTACAGATGGACTCCTACAGATTCACACGCTTATTTGCTTTAAGAATATTTAAAAAAAAAAAACTGACATAGATTTTGAGGTGATTAGGATAGTCATCATTACCCAATAATGAAGTTAATTATTTACTAATGAACATATGGCCAATCTTGTTTGGGTCATTCCTTTTCCCAATATATGCACAGAAACTGTTAGAAATGATGTGTCACATAAGAAAAGCATAAACCACTCTTGTTTAAGTGAGTGACCACACCGATTATTACTGGTGCTGCCCGAGATAGAAACAGGAGCGAGTGTGTAGTGACCTGTATTTGCTCAGTGTGGACTCTGGAGTAAAGAGAAAGCAGGTGGAACAAAGAATAAAGGGGCAGCCTGCTCTCCTAATCATAAAAGACTGCAACTGACAGAACCCCAAACCAGTCCCCTTACTCAACAGTGGGCGGCAATTGAAGGAAAGGGCTTACAGTATTGCAGCTGTCTACCTCAGTGGTGCTAAATTTGGGTTTAAGTTGAGTCAAATGAAGGAATTTTTAAATTATAATGCTAATGCCTGGACATCGTGTCTTACCTTGTAGAAGGTGCATATTAGGCATTTCTATGTTTGTCAAAGTCCCTGGTGAGTCAAACTCATAGTTACATTTGAAAAATATTGGTCCACCATTGCTGTATCCAGTAGGATCATTTCAACAAGAAATAGTGGGAAAAACTCAAAATATGGTACATTGTTTTAAATAAGTTGTTCCTGAGTACAGTGGGACTTGGTTAATTCAATGTCTCAAGGGTATTTTCCAGAACTCGAAAACTGCTTACTTTGGGCCCCTGCCCTCTCTGCGAGGTTAACTCTCTCCTTTATGTTCAACGAAGAGCGGATTCTGAATGCTCCTCTAACACCCAAAGGTAGAAAATGGTTCCCTTTTCTGAGCTCATTTTCTGTGGTCACATAATTTCTCTCAAAGCTAAAACTAGGTCACTCTTCTACTTCTGAGATTAATTATAAATCGGCAAGAAGGCTGTCTCTCTTGCTCACTGCTGAGAAAGCCAGTTACTGAGACAACGAGGATTGCCAAGGGAGATTTATTATGGAGGGCACATCAACATAAGGTAGGAAAAATGGACTGTCTCCAATCCCTTTCTGCAGCTGATGGGGTCGGAGGTTCTTCTGGAGGTGAAATGGATAATGCATGAGAGGAGTGAGCATCATCGTGTGTGTGGGGGGCAGAGTGCAGGGCACACAGAACAAAGAGAAATCATGCTAGTAGGTACATCCTATGATCCAAAATGGCAGACAACTCCCTCATAGGGTAGCGATCTTAGTAGGAGAATCAGTTAGGGTTAATACTGGTCTTCCTTTCAGCTGAGATGAGCATAGTTGGATGCTCACAGCGGGTTCTTGGACACAATCTGTGGTGGGATGTCTTCTCTAGACAAACAGGTGGCATAAGGCTTTGTCATCTCGTGGCTATATGGAGATTCTGCAGTCTCTGCGAAAGAAACTCAAAAGGAGATGCATCAGTGCAAAAGAAAGGTATAAAGTTCTGGTCAGTGGGCTTGAAATATAAGAGAACCACAAAAAATAGGACAGACAAACAGAAAAATGTTAATTAATTCATTAATAATTAACTCATTCAGACAATTATAAGATCACCACTAACAAGTGGAACAGATTCTTTATAATTTCCCTGGACCAAATAGTATTTACTCAAGTCATCTGGGACGAGAGCCGACACAGGAACAAATAGGCACACACAGCAGACTGATTTGAAAATTCCTCATAGCTTTTGTGATTTAAAAAATTAAAAACTTTTGCAGTTTCTTTTCTACATCATAAACGTTCTTTTAGTAACACATGTTTGAGCTTTTCACAAGGATTATGTGCATCTAAATATTATCTTTTATATTTCTATCAATTTCATTTGTGTAAAACTGTAATTGACTGTTGTTGGTAATTCAATTTTATTGATGGGGTCCTAAGTTCCATGGTATGTATATATTACCTTATCACTGTTTTGCCCTTATCCTCTAACAAGTATTAGATTAACTCAGGGTTCTTTTGGGGAGAAAATTGGAAACAATTGGAACAAAAATTATTCAATTAAAAGTGATTAGTTAAGAATGATTCTACTCTAAATATAAATCAATAAATATTTCTGATATCTATCTATATGTCTATGTGCCTGAAATATGGACCATGTATATATCTGTGTGGGCTGAGAAAGAGAGGGTGGGGGAGTGTGGGGGGAGAGAAAGACAGAAACAGAAATGGTGAGACTGTGTCAATGACTGTGTCAATGTCCCTCCGTTTCAATACTTGTCTTTAGCTGGCAGTGTTGAGAAAGGTTGGCTTCGGTGTTTTTAAGCTTAGATTGATATTTTTCACTTCTGTTCAAATTTTTCCTCATTGACGTTTTGTACCCTTTCAACTAGTTAGAACCACATTATTTACATAGAAGCTGGTGACGCCTTTGGGGAAAACAGTTTTTTCATCCAATATTTGTTTCTTTAGCAAGTGATGCTCAATTATATTATGTTTAATACATGTGAACTAAATCATTATTGTTATCTGGGGGAAATGTTGTCATTGATAAAAAAGCACGAATTGCAAATATAAATACCTGAAGTACTATTGCAAACTGCTGTGTTCTAAAAATCGCCGTTTTATGAAATAATGTATGTATGTTGCTTCCATTAGAGAACCCTGATTGTTGGAAATAATGTTTGGTGGGATGTAAGCTATGAAAATGTAGAAACTATTATTGACACAAACTCCCCATCCACAGTATTACCAACCAAAAGCAGTGAGAATCTGCAAGTTTTACTGGTCCATCAGAAGCAATGTTTCTGTGTGTGTGTGTGTGTGTGTGTGTAAGGGAACAAAGTCTGAAAGAAGCAGTGGTTCTTAAGTGAGCTTATTAAAAGGGAGAAGTACATCAGATGGATGCGGCAGTGATGTAAGACGAGCAAAAAGAACTATGTCCTCAGATTAAGCAGGGTTTAGAAGGATCAGCCTGGCACTCAGACACATTGATCCAAATAGAACAAGGGGCTTATGTCTTCATTTTTGAAGGGCCTTAGTTTAAAACAACTTTGTTCCGTTAAGAACATCAGATTTTTTCCAGTGTTATTAAACTGTCTCACTGAGATCAGCAAACACATGATGAAGACCACTACAGCACAGTGGCTCATTTCTCACTGAAGACCCCTGGCATTTGTGTTCAATGACTCATATGACACCGACGTCCTTGACATTTCTCAGCTTTTGCCTCTAGCTTCTCCCTTTCAGTTTTTCCTTTTCTAGTTTCCTGAAAAATCAACTTCTTAGGTGAAAGAGAGGGGTGAAGCAGAGAGTGTCTCAAAAATGGGAAAGTAGCAATATGGGATCTATTTTTCTTGATGATGGTCTAACATTCACATTTTTGAACTTTCTGTACAAAAAACCCATCCTCTTGAAAAGTGTAAAAATAAATCATGTTATTAAATGACTTGAATCACTGTTGTATTTTCCCTCAAGTTATATATTTCTCTTGTTTTATCAATATAATGTGAATGTATACACCCAGAGGTAGTGTGTTTCATCATACAGTGATATGCTTATTGCCAATGGATTTTTCTTCAGTATAAAATTTCTTTATTTACAGAACTATGTCAAGGTAAAGAAAAGCAACATGATGCAGAAACATCTGAGATCCTTGGTTCAAATCTTGGATCCACTGTATTGCTCACTAAATGATTTTTTTTTATTACAAGCCACGAATACATTATCATCAATAGACAGGTGTAGCACTATAACAAAGAAAAACACGTCAGCAAACATAAATGTACAAACTCACCCCTCTTCTCTCACGCATTTAATACTTTCTATGCACTTACATATTTGTCATTTTTAACATATATTTTGCAATCTAGTTTAAGTATTTTCTTAACCATATCTTTTTATATAGAGATAATATATAGAATATGTAAGTCTATTTTTTGCAGGCTTTTGATATTGTGGTAAAATGTATTTTGTATAAATGTTACAACTTTAAGGACACAATTAAGAAGCATTAAGTACATGTGCAATATTATGGAATCATCACCATCCATCTCCAGAAGTTTTTCATTTTCTTTCTTTTTTTTTTTTTTTTTTATGAGACAGAGACTCACTTTATGGCCCTCAGTAGAGTGCTGTGGTGTCACACAGCTCACAGCAACCTCAAACTCTTGGGCTTAGGCGATTCTCTTGCCTCAGCTTCCCGAGTAGCTGGGACTACAGGCGCCCACCATAATGCCCGGCTAAAGTTTTTCATTTTCCCACAGTGAAAATTTCCTACCCATTACACAATAACTACCTATTCTCCCCTCCTGCCAGCCACAGAAAATCAGCCTTCTATTTTACCTGTCTATGAAGTTGAGTCTTCTCGGTATTTCATACGGTATTTCTTCTGTTGAGTCTGGCTTATCCATTTAGTACAATGTCTTCAAGCTTCATCCATACTGTAGCATGCATCAAAATTCCACAGTTTTATGCATAAATAATATTCTATTGCATGAAGAAATACTTGTTCTTTCACAGGTATTTTGCTCAATAAGAACAATATGCAAAGAACTGCTCTCAAGAACGTGCACACAATGGACCTCATCAGAATCAAAACCCGACTCAGACAATGCGAGTCTGGGGCCTGGGACTGATGTCTAAAGAGAGACGACATGGGGCAATGCAAGGAGGAATGAGGGCGTTTGGATTGTGGGCAGCTGGTGACTTATCATGGCCAAAGGGAAGACTGTGGCAAAGTGTGTGTCCCGCCAATTACAGCTCCTCTTCTGCCATGTTACCAAGCCATTGCCCAGACTAGGGACAGGGAGGTTTTTCTTGACTTCTTTGAAATTGAATTGTTCTGCTGACTCCAATAGAATACAAGAGAAATGTGTCAGTTGCAGATATGCCCTGATTAGATCTCACAATCTGTAAATTGGAATTCTCAGACTCCTCAGAGCTCAACCATCATCTTCTGAAAATGACCCAGTTACAAGGGCTTTGTTCTACAACAGGTACTTGAATTAACAGTCCTGGGAGAGTCATCAGGCAACAACCGACATCAACTGCCAGCCTCACGTGGCATCCCAGACACAGAGACAAATGTCTGCAGTTCTGCAGTTTTGTCTGCAGATAAATAAGCCAGAGCCCCTAGACGAGCTCACTCAACCCACAGAACCTTTGGTTACAGTACATAATGTTTCCTTAAGCCATTTAGTTTGAGAGTGCTTTATGATTTCACAATAAACAACTGAGAAAAAACAATGCCATCTATATACATTGCTTCTTCATTGCCACAGATTTAGATATGTTGTATTTGATTAATATTCAATTTAAAATATTTCCCAAAATCTTTTGTGTGTTCTTGCTTTGCCTTCATGTCATAAAAGTTCCAAATACCTGGGTATTTTCTGCCTATCTTATTGTTATTATTTTCTCTTTAATCTTATGGCTAGAAAAGGTAGTCTGTAGTATTTTAAAGTTTTATAATTTATTATTCTTAAGTCTTGATTACTCCATCTGATATTTCCCTTTTAATTGGAGTATTTATTCCCCTCACGTTTATGTGACTGTTGGTGTGGTTTGGAATCTACCATCTTTTTTTTTTTTTTTTTTATTGTTAGGGATTCATTGAGGGTACAAGAAACCATGTTACACTGGTTGCATTTGTTAGGAAAAGACCCTCTTACAATCGTGTTTTGCCCCCAAAAGGTGTAGCACACACCAAGACCCCAAGACCCCACCTCCCTCACTCCTTCCCTCTCTCTGCTCTTCCTTTCCCCTCCCCTCCCTCATTCTTCCTCTCTCTGCTCTCCCCTTCCTTCACCCCCACCATGTCAATAATTGTCATTAATTGTCCTCATATCAAACTTGAGTACATGGGATTCATGCT
>CAUYON010087921.1:0-37022 GCA_963573935.1 Arctocebus calabarensis
TTTTTTTTTTTTTTGAGACAGAGCCTCAGGCTGTCACCCTGGATAGAGTGCTATGGCATCACAGCTCACAGCAACCTCCAATTCCTGGGCTCAAGCGAGTCTCTTGCCTCTGCCTCCCAAGTAACTGGGACTACAGGCGCCCGACACAACACCCGGCCATTTTTTGGTTGCAGCCATCATTGTTGTTTGGCGGGCCGGGCTGGATTCGAACCTGTCAGTTCAGGTGTACGTGGCTGGTGCCTTAGCCCATTGAGCCACAGGTGCCGAGCCCCTAATCAGAAAATTTAATAAACACCCATGCTTTTGCTGTTAGTGGTGGTAATTTAACCTTTTCCCCAACATTTAACAGATTGTATCCTTCTAAATTTTATCTGTACAGTGAGGTAAGGATCAAAATTCTCTATTTTCCAATTGTCCCAAACCATGTATTAGATAATTGGAGAAAGTTCTAAAGAATAACAATGTATGGTATACTATACATGAGGAAGTAATTATAATGGCTTCAAGATGTACTCAGACTTGTGCTTTACCTTCTGCAAATATTCAACACAGCTTACTATGTTTGGATTCAATTTCCATTTGCATGTTTATACCAAATACATAGTAGTTTGCTTAGCAAATCATACCTAATCTTTATAATATGGTGACTGTTTTTAACAATCTTTGCAATTTTAACTCCACAATGTATAGGATTTAGAATAAGTGCATATAACCCATGTCCTTTAATTCATAATTGCTGGGAAAATGTTTTACACACTCTGAAGCAGAGATTTTTAATTTTTTACTCTATCAGCATCAATTACTTTGAGTTAAGAAAAATGAAACATAAGCAACAAATGGTGAAGAGAGATAATACATAAAATGTAATAATTTAAGACAATTTTCTTCCAGATGCATCAGATAGGAACTTGCATTTGCATAGTTTTCTGATTGCTATTTCCACCTTTCTTAAATTGGTAGGGTCACCTACACTATCACTGATAATACTACACTATATCTTTAACATATTTGAGTATAAATGTTTAAACTCTAAAAATGTCACCAAAAGACCAGAATCTGTCATATTAGATAACATGGCTTGAGATGACTTCATTCTCTAAAAATAACCACACAGAATTTGCTGCAACAAAAACTTACATATAATGTTTTACAAATATATCATGCAGAAGTTTCGGATGTTAATCATGCCTTATTGATATAAATGAAAGCTGGGTGAGTAATTTCTAGACAGCATTATTGAAATCAAACAGAAATTGGCACTACTGGGAAGATACTGGAAGCATTCAAGTTTTTAAAAATGTAGATTTTGAATGGACACATTATTCTCAGTGAATCAGTTCAAACACAGTTACTCTGACTACACAGTTATGATTTTTCCTTGGAACCTCACTGATATGTTATTTGCCATCACATGTCAGCAAATCTCAGTGGCTCTTCCTTCAAGATCTATACAGAATCCAACCCTCCTCCACTACCACCTTAGAATAAGCCACAATGATCTTTCTCTGACCTTGCTTACTAAATGATTTCCCTGTTTTCATCCTTGCCACCCTGTGGTATGTTCTCCACACAGCAGCCAGAGGAGTGTCATTGGAAAATATAAAAATTATGTCACTCGTCTGCTCAAAACGTTCACGTAGAACAAAATATAAAGGCCTCACAAGGACCTACAAGTGCCTACAGAGGCTGCTCCCCCCGCGCCCCCACCCGACACTATCTCTCAGGCCTCATCTCCTCATTTCATGTAGTGACGTCTCTGCGTCCCAACCTCGTGGACTTCTCTGCCATTCCTGCCACCCAGCAAGGACATGTTCTCTTCAGGGCCTTGGCTTTGCCTAGAAGGCTCTTCTCTCAAATATATCTAAATCCCCTTTATACTCGTACACATCTCTGCAATGCAATGCTCAAATCCCAGCACCGCCCACTCCCAAGTCTGTGACTGCTGTGATTACCTGTGTGTTCTTCTTCCCCAACCTTTCCTTCTGTAGAGAATGAAAATATCACCACACACTTAGACCTTTTCTTGCTCCTGGTGTTCACTAGCCTGAGATTTCTGCCTTGGGCCTACCGCATTTCCTTCAGCGTTGCTTATATTACCTTCTTACCAGAAAGCTTGACTAACCACTCCACACAAAATAGCACACACACCAGCCCTCTGTTTTTCATCCCCTCTTACCCAGTTTTATTCTTCTATATAATAGTTTTTACCACCTACTAAGTTATGTATTTACTCATTTATATTATATATTTACTCAAGACAGTAGGTCTGTCTTGCCTCACTAAAACAAGCTTCCCTTTTGATACAGACTTTTACTACATATCTATTTTGTTCAACACTCAACATCCAGAATTGTGGCAAATGTCTGAAAAATACTCAGAACTTAACAAATATATATTTGCTGAATATCAATAAATCAAAGAAGGAATGAATATGCATTTCCCTTAAGGTGAATTCATTTTGAAAGTTAATAAGGGAGATTGTCATTGTAATACTCCTTGGATATCATTTTTTGTATGTTTTGGGTGGGCTTCTTTTAGAGTTCAACCTGCCACAGCCTCCTAAGTAACTGGGACTGCAAGCTTGTGCCACCATGCCCTACTAATTATTTTAAAACTTTTTGTGGAGGTGGAGTCTTGCTATGTTGCCCAGGGTGGTCTCAAACTCCTGGTCTGAAACCATCATCCCATCTCCACCACCCAGAGTGCTGGGTTTATAGGCACAAGTCGCCATGCCTAGCCTCCATGAATTTCTGTATGACCCGATTTTTCCTATATCACACAAGATACATAGGGTGCCAAAAAACGTATACACATTTTAAGAAAGAAAAAAACTGGGGATGGTGGGTGGAGAGAGGGTACATGATGGGATCACACTTATGGTGCATCTTGGAAGGGACAGGTGAAACCTACTAAATGCAGAACACAAATGTTTTCTGGGTGTTTTTTTGTTTTTTTTTTGAGACAGAGCCTCAAGCTGTCACCTTGGAGAGAGTACCGTGGCATCACAGCTCACAGCAGCCTCCAATTCCTGGGCTCAAGCGAGTCTCCTGCCTCTGCCTCCTAAGTAGCTGGGACTATAGGCGCCCGCCACAATGCTCGGGCATTTTTTTTTTTTTTTTTTTTGGTTGCAGCCATCATTGGTGTTTGGTGGACCCAGGTTGGATCCGAACCTGCCAGCTCAGGTGCACATGGATGGCGCCTTAGCCCGTTGAGCCACAGGCACCGAGCCAGAACACAAATGTTTTCACACAATAAATGAGAAAATCCCATGAAGGTTATGTTGAACAGTTGTATGAAAATATTTCAGATTGTATATGAAGCCCGTACAATGTACCCCATGATTGCACTAACGTACACAGCTATGATTTAATAAAAAATAAAAATTTTTTAAAATAATAAAATAAAATAAAATTGTAATACTCAATATATAGCAATAACAAAAAGTCTATCTGGTAGCCTTATACTTCAGCATGAGTTATACTCCATGTGCTCAGAAGGTCAACTAGGGATGTAGCAAATAAATACCCATCTAGAGAATTCTGGCCCTCAGAATAATTAGAGTGGTTCAACAATATACATTTTAGTTATGTGCAGTAATAAAATTATCTAACAACTTTCAAAACCTCTACTCCCTCCATGTGTGTGAATAGTTTAGGGTATTAAACCTAAGCTGAAGAATATCAGATCTGATTATAAAAGCCAGTCAGGTGTGCCTGGATCTGCATTTGTTGACTTAAAGACTAAAATGCCAGAGTTCCCTTGCTAAGACCAGTTTAATTTCCTGTCAGTAGGACTACCCATTGTTTTCCATAAAGAAGCCCTAAGAGGTTGCATATCTATAAGTAACAGATTCATTTTAATGAACTCTTTTCCAGATTTAAAATGATCTTATGACATGTATTTGCAACAAAAAGCCACATGAAATTTAATCATCTCCAAGATTATTGGTAAATTTTTATGTTAGAGATTTTATTTTATATTAGAAATTTATCTTTCTTTGAATCAGAAGATATAGGCTAAGACAGTTCTTTTTCTCTGGAGACTCTTTCCTTGGCTAAAACAATTTGGATTCCCTTGCTGCTTTCTCTAGCAGCCAATCTATAAAGCTCAAATTAAATAATATTAAAAGGGCCAACTTTATTAGATTGTTAAAATGGATAACTTGAAAAATAAATTTTTCTGGGAAAATGCTAAAAATCCTGTAATATTTAAAATAGACACCTTGGAGATTAGATAAGTCTATTAACAAATACACATTTGATTTTTTGCCACCTTATTTTTTTTCTTCAATGCAACTATCTAAAATATTTATAATACATTGCAAGATTCTGAAGAGGAATAGCTTGGAGTTGGGTAAATTAAAACAGGCTTAGTCTGTAAAGAAAATCAAGGAAAAGAGATGATTTTTCCCATTCATATAAAATAAAGCAGATGGCTACTAGTTACAATTCTGTGATATTAATATACATAAAATGCTTCCTAACTGTTACGACTGCATATGAAGTAGGCTTTTAAAATGTGAGTCCATTGTCAAACAAATCACTTTCATGTCAAAGATGATGTACAGAACATAAATCAAGTCCAAATCGAATGAAACTTTATTCCATTCTTTCCTCCAGGAATATCACAATTCATTTGACTATCCATTTGTCCTGATGAAATGTGTTGTTCACACAACGCGGGTGAGCGGGGGCACCACTCTCAATTTGATTTGCTTTCACAAACCAGAACAAACCACCAGAGTACAGTGGTAGAAAGTGCTTCAGACCAGGTTCCAGCCTGGCTCCTCACTCAAGCATCTGGCTCAGTTTGGCTTCCTCAGGTGGAACATGTGTGTGGGAAAGGTCTCTTCTTGGTCTCTTCTTGGTCTCTTCTAAGGTCTCTTCTTGTTGTAATTCCCCCCTTGATACAAATATCTCTAAAAGAGCAGGAAGAGTATCTTGTATCCATTTTCTGCCATGTCGCTTTCTTCTTTCACATCCCAAATGACAACATCCTTAAAAAGCTCTGTACTTGGGCTGCACTCAGTGGGGAGGGCACCGGCCCCATATACTGAGGGTGGCAATTTGAACCCGACTCCGGCCAAACTGCAACAAAAAATAGCCAGCTACTCGGGAGGCTGAAGCAAGAGAATCGTCTAAGCCCAGGAGATGGAGGTTGCTGTGAGCTGTGACGCCACAGCACTCTACCAAGGGCAACAAAGTGAGACTCTGACTCTTTAAAAAAAAAAAAATCTCTGTACTTATTTGCAAACTGTTTCTTCTACTTCCATGGTCCTCATTCCCTTTTTCCTTTGGCAAACTTCTAACTGTGGAGGTGCCCTCCACTGCGGACTTAAAGCTATTTGTTTATATTTCCATCACAACCTTTATGACATTGTATTGTAGTTCCTCTTCTATAAAGACGTCTACTCACTAAAGTACTACTTTTGGGAAGAAAGAGATTATGTCTTGCTTATCTTTGTGTTGCCAGTGCCTAGTACATATTAAGTGTTACATAAATATTTGCTCTGTGTGGAACTGTAGGTGGCTTTAGGCAATACACAATATCTGGTATGAGCCAGCTCCAGCTTCACTTGCTGCCTGGTGCTGTTACAATCCTCAACATACATAATACAATAAAGAACTTTTGACAGTATAAGGGTGAAAAGATATTTCTTCTATAATTTTATCAATCAGAGAAGGATTAGCACACTCTTCGTGACACAATTTTTAAAACAGCAAAAAGTAGGTATAGACAGAAACTCATTCCTAAGCATTTTTTTCTTGTCCTGAATGAATGAAACAAGTTAGTAAGGAGAAATGTGTAAAGTTTGGGAGGTCAGCTTTCCCCCCTAAAAATCTGCTTCAGGAAATCTTTTCTCACCTGCAAGCTCCTTTAAACCTCATCAACTGCTTTCCTGTGATGACAGGAAAACGCAATGGGAAAGGATCTCTGCCCAAAGTCAATGAACTCCACGCAAGTTAAGAACAGACTTCTGGTTAGGAAAAAAGTGACTGTAACTTAGTGTGTTAAAATTTATTGGCATAAACTTAATTATTGCTACAGTAAGAAGCAGCACCAAACTATTTTTTTAACTAAAGATTATTACGAGGGTACAAAAGATTAGGTTACAAGTTTGCATTCGTTAGGTAAGGTCTCTATTGCACCCCTTAGCACCAAACCATTTTCAGGAAGATTCTCTAAAAATTTCTTGTCCTGAAATGGTTCTTCAAAATCAAAATGGATTCTTGATTGAGGTTTCTTGGTTATTTCATATTTAAAAGCAGAAGAATTATGTATATTATAAAAGCCAAACTTTTATGGTCTTTTGAATATCTGAATTGATTTAACTTGCCAGGAATAAAAGCTAGCAAATATTTCCTTTTAAAAAAGCTTCTATATGGACTATGTATGTTACAAAGAATATAAAACAATATCTGTCTAATAACTCACATTTACTGGCCACAGGTGATATTCCAGCCCTGGAATGCTCATCATGAGATAATTCAGCCAACCATCATCACAGTCCCTTGAGTGGGAATTGTTGTTATTTCCACTTTTTAGCAGAGGAAATGGGGTCTCAAAGAGCCTCCATAGGCTTAGCTGATTCAGATCAGAGCCGGATTATAAACACAGATAATCTAACTCCCGAGTGGTGAGGGCCTGGGTCCCCATAATCTTTGCGGGATTTGCACTGAGACAGTTGACGTGAAAAGAAACTCAGACTAATCTCAGATGGGATGACGGATGCCAACATCATAGTTAGCAGCATCTCAGGGGCAGTACCAAGCGTAGCACCCACCCGTTCTCCCATGGGTCTCTTTATTCAGTCAAAAACCATAAATCATATTGGCAACATAAAGCATAAAATTAATTCTACTTATTCTAAACAAAGCACCCCAAGTTTTCATTAACAGTCAAAAGAAGAGAAATAAAAGAAAGGAAATTCATGTAAGCACATCATGTGATAGACTTTCCTACCTCACTTCAATGATTTCTATCTATATCTGGGCAGGACTCAGGAGATTAGTTGCTAAGCATTCTGTTCTCAGTCACCAGATAACCACTGGGCTGTCTGCAGCACCTGGAGGGGCAGGAGCAAGACCCTGGACTCTAGGCAAACAAACAGGACCTCCAGAATGCTATCGCTGAGCCTGCTGTGTGCCAGATGTCCCGTGTAGGCCACCTGGCTATTGCTGGCCTCAAGAGGTTTGAGGAACTTGGGCTCTGGTCAATAAGCCCTCCAGAAATGCCTGGCACAAACTCTGCTACAAACCTGACTCCCACACCAGGCCAACAGTCTCAATCGCCCCACCTCATTCTTCAACACTGACTATGTTATCTTCGATATAAGAGCAATGTTTTAAATAAATAACTTTCATCAGTGATTTTTTTCTGATTCAAAAGTGAATCACGTTCATTTGCCACACACTGAGTACTATGCTGAATCCATGTAATAAAGTGATGTGTAAGCACTTTGTGTAGTAGGTACTATAAGTAATCTAAATGTGATTTAAAGTGTACAAGAGGATGTGCACATGTTGTGTGTAAATATCACTCCATTTTATATCCGGAACTTGAACAAATTTCAGTATGGGGAGGCATGGACCCTAGAATCAATCCCCCAAGGATAAATCCAAGGGAAGATTATAATGTTGAAGGCAACGATAACTAGACTTACTAACATTTAGCAAGTTACAGAAGCAGGGACAATATTATATACTCAAAATAGATTTTCCAAAAGCAACTTTTCATTATTCTTTATCACAAAGAAAATTTTGTTGTCTTAAGACAAGACATCAAAAATTGGTATGTGTGATATTTTCAATATCTGAAAAAGGTTAGAATCATTGAATACATCTAAATGATGATTTAGTTTAGCTCTGTTTCCAAACAAAATTAATATGAAATCTACATCTAAATCAATTTAATGAATCCTAAATTAGAAATGACATGGTGGACATGCAATAAATCTTGTTAGTGTTTCTATGCCCTATTTTTTAAAAACAGAGTTTAAGTACACCCTTTTATAAGAATCAAAATAGATTGGAAGTCATGTGTGATGGGTTTTGGCTATTAGTCATAATTAGAGCCATCAGAACACTTAACGGGAGAAATTTTCATATATCAATACAATAATCCTATATGAATTTTGTTAATATCTTTTGATTTATCTGAAATCATTGCAGTAAGCTTCATCAATTATATTTCTGAGCTAAAGTAATTTATTGCAAAATGTCTCATCTTCAGAGATACTGCCACTTAACTTTATCAACCTTACCATATCCATGATGGAAAATTTAATTCTAGATATATTCAAAAATAGTTTTAAAGAAATAAATGTTTTTCTAGAGTTATATCTTTATCTTTAGATGTATTATAAACTGATGCCAAAATACACAAAACCATATGCTAATTCCTGCTTATGCTCTTCTTTCATTTAAAAGACGTTCTTAATATTTTAGGAATCATTAATCTATTTATAATCTTATGGTAGTTGTGACATTTTTCTTTCAAAAAATGTACATAATCACAATTTTACCCAACTTTAGAGCATCTATGGATCTCAGGTTAAAAAATTTGTGTTCAATAATGAATAATTTCTTTTTCTAGAAAGGTTGACACTAAACATATATGAAAATGTATTGGAATTCTCAAAAGAAAAAATAAATCAGTGAGTTTACTGACTGGCAGCTTGAAAGATTTCAGGGCATGATTACATATGACATTGAAAGTGAAGTTCATGTATTGAGAAACATATTTCATTTCCATATGAATGAAAGGTGAATGTTTTTATAGCAACAATTGGGCCTACCCTGGCCTATGCATCCCTTGGACAGATATCTTCTCCAGGTCTCCTGTAATTGCTGATTCAACTAGCTCAGTGCTGCCAGTGCAAGTAAGACGGTTCTTCTCTCCCACACTCATTAATTCCTTAAATAACTATTCGTTGAGCCTCTGCTATATGTTAAAAACCTGCCCCAAACACTAGGCTTTGAGTACATGGGCACAAACAAGAGATAGAAGGTCTCTACGCTCATTGAGTTTGCATTCTAGTGAAAAGGCAGTGAAACGACAAGCAAATAAACAAATAACCAAGATAATTTCAGATAGTATTGGTGCCATAAAAAAGACATAGAGCTATAAAAGAAAGACACCTGTTAAGTGACTCAGGCAGGGGAAAAATGCTACAGAATATGATCTTGACCTGAAATCTCAAAGGAAGAGAAAGAGCCAGTGGCAGGAAGATTTGGGCAGAGATTACACGGCAGAGGGAACATTGGGAGAAAAGTTGTGAGATGAAAGCAGCCTTGGTATGTTCACGGAACATAGTGACAACTGGTGCAGCAGAGTATACTAAGGGTAAGATGAAGTCAGACAAATAGGTGGGGCGCAGATTAGGTGGGATCTTATGTGTCATGAAAAGGAGTTGGGATTTTACTCTAAATATGACAAAAGCTATGAGAGAGTTTTAATCAGAAATGGGTGATACACCAAATGTGTTGGTTTAAAAGATTATTTTGTCTGCTATGACCTAAGACTCAATAGTAGACAGAACGAAAGATACAGCTACTTCCATTCAGGGAAAATATATGGACATTACTGCCAACACTCAACAAAGCAAGTTATAGCCTATAAAATAAGAAGTATCTTACAACTGATGACACAATTTGGCGGGCTTTTGTTTATTTGGTTTTTGAGATAGAGTCTCACTCTGTTGCCCTAGATACAGTGCTGTGGCATCATAGCTCACAGCAACCTCAAACTCCCGCGTTCCAGCCATCCTCTTGGTTGATCCTCCTCAGTAGCTGGGATTACAGGCACCCACCACAACTACTAGCTAATTTTTCTTTTTATTGGTAGAGATGGGGTCTCACTCTTGCTCATGCTGGTCTTGAACTACTGAGCCTCAGGCCATTCACCCACCTCTGCCTCCAAGGAGTGCTAGAATTACAGGTGCGAGCCATTGCACCCAACCATATAACATAGTTTTTTTTTAATTGCTATTGTCAATTTTATAATTATGTGATATTTCAAAAATCTCTGATTCTGTTTATAACTATGAAAGCTCTAACCTTCACATCACTCAATAAGTCATTGAACAACTTTCCATATGAAATGTCTATTCATACACTTTGGAAAAAGCCACTTCAGATTAAATGCCTATGAGCATAGCAACAACATATTAATATTTGATACTGAACAAACAAAAATGTATCAGTAAAGCTTTTAGTGTAGTAAATGAACTTGCATCTTGCTTGTTAAATAATCTAATCAATGTTGGATTGACAACAATGCTAATTGCAGGACATAATGTATTTCTAAATATTTTCTGTTTTTTTTTTAAATAGTCCTCAAGCAGATACAGCAGTTTCATAGAGCAATAGTGAGGAAAATAAAGATATTTTAAAGCAATTTTGGCAAGTTCAGGATATTAATTTTTAACTCTTATACAAAGTCAGGCAAATACCGTATTTTCAAAATTCACCTTTTATCTTTTATCATAGCCAGGTCTAACAAGTTATCCTATAAATGTACTATAAAAACCCAAACCTGGCTAGTCCTATTCAATGAATATAGGGCGTAGGGATAGACCTATCATGCGAGTTCACTGACTATGGGCACAGGTGCAATGTCAAAATTGTTATGATGGCTTTGAAAGCTTTGCTTCAATTTTGGTACATTTCTCATACGTAACACTTACAGTTATTTGACTCACACCAGTTTGTAAACTATAGTTTTAAGAGTACTTTTCTAAACTACCCTTTCTATGAACAAAATAAAGCTAGATGTTTTCAAAGTCATTAAATTCACTATAGAGGGATGTTTTCTATTCAACACCACTATAGATAGCAACAAATATTAGAAATAGTAGCAATTTATAAAACTCAATGTTAACCTAGAAGGATTGCTGTCCAGATGAAAAAGGAGTTTGGGGGTAATATATGTCTCTGACTACCTGGCACTATTTCTGTATTCTGGGATTTTTTTTTATAATAACACAGACTTTTCTGCAATGGTTATCTATTTGTAAGTACTCAGATCATTTTCTTAGGTCACCCTTCTCAAAATGAAAAAGAAAAGAAAAAATTAATGTAATTTAGTGTATAGCAAAGTTTAATAGAGTTTTTTAAAAGCATCGCTAATTTTATAATTTTATCTTTCATTAGATCAAATAACTTTATATAAATGGGATTATAGTCAGTGATGAGCTATCGATGTACTTGCACCAAATCACACATAGAAGTAGCCATAATACAATAGGTACACGAGAAGAAGAAGCATACATATATATCTGTTAATTTTTTTTTCAAATGTTATTTAATAATTATTTTTATATTGGCCAAAATATACTAGTAAAACTCTGCTAATTTCTTCCAGGCAACAGCAAAAACTAAAGCTGGTTAAAATTTGTTTGAAACAATAAGAGAAGCAAAAATCACTGTCCTAGTGAAAAGATAACAGTATTGGAAGTAGGACCCATGGTTTGCATCTGTAAACAAACAAAAGAACACACTAAACAACTTAGATCCACAACAGAAATTATATTATTTTTTAAACAATTATTTTTAAAGGAAATAGGAAGAAGATAGACATAAAGATCTCAAAAATGATGCATGAATGGGTAGGTAAATGGTTACCCAATGCTCATCGAAAGAAACGAACAAGTTGCCTTGCGGGCTAGAGTGTAATTTCAAGGAATTTAAGAGTCATGTTAGATTGCTCTAATAATGTGTGATCCTGGACGGAACTCTTAGTCTGACAGTTGATCCTGAAAACTCATGCATATGACACAAGACATGCAGGCATCCAAATTCACCTCCGAGTCAGTAAGTTACCCCAACTGTTGATCCCAGGGGGTTCATAAATCAGTAACATCTATCTCATCTCTATTCATTTATTCTCCTAATCAAGCAAAAGTGCAGTAAAAGCCAAATTGGAAATAAGAGTAATTCCAAACTTTTGGATAAACTGTTTTTCAAATATTGTGAAATATGTTTATAGCAGAAAATGTTTAACCCGTTAGCTTCATCATCTTGCAACATTATTTGTTCAAAAGAAATCTTAAGGACTGCTATAGTCTCCCTTAAATAATTATCTTTGTCTACTATTTGAATCTGAGCTGATTTTCACAGCACAGAAAAAAAAAATAGGACCTTCGAGAGAGAGAAAGGCTACTTAAAATAATGAAATACAAAATTAAGGAGCTACTTTTTATCATATCTTCCCTTCCCATTTTACACGGATCTTTCTTGTACTGAAAGACCTCTTGTTACAGTAACTAGGAATCAAAAGTGTCCTGATTTTTAAATTATGAAGGGATAATCTCTTTATTTTCTGTTTCTTGTTTTCTTTTCTTGTTAAGAAAAAGAAAAGGCCATACACACTGATGCTCCCAAGCAACTTAATACTATTTTCTTAAGCAAATTGTTGATTCCCTGGCACCTGCAGCCCTTTAATCACTGTCAATGACAGCTTAGTGCCCTATGGTTTTATCAATTACATGTATATGGATAGATACAGATATTGATGTATAGATATAGATTTAGATGTACAGATACATGTCTTATTTCCAATAAAAAATAAGATGTATGTCAACATTAACTTCAACAATAGTTTAACAGCTACCTTTAATGTAAACAATGGGCAAAAATTTTAATCACTGTGAAAGTAGAGGAAAAACAAGACACTGTCTCCTTTTCCTGATATTTCCCTTATTGATTCATAAATTTAAAAAATTATAATGACAAATATAATGATATTTGGAAATTTTCAAAAGACTTTATGATTTTAGTCAATAAGACAATAATCTTTTCATTTGAGATGATTTTCTTGTCACAGGATTTGCAATCACTTGCCACTAAATAATAGTATAATAGTAAATAAGACAAAACGAATAATAAAAATCCTTTGTGTTCAAGTTTCAGGAGGAATGCTCCCAGGCATGATTATATATTCACAAGTCATAAACTTAACTCTATCTCTTTCTTTACGTCGAGGAGCTAACAAAAGAAATGTCAGCACATGTAATTAAAAAATAGCTGTGTTTTTCCTGCACTGCCACACATAATCCTCATATAAAGAATGAACTATTGTTACTCCCACTTTTTGAATAAAGGACTGGGAGCAAAGGACAAAGGAACCTAAGCTATCCTTCTCCAACACAGGATAGAGAAGCAAATCCAACCTGACTCAAAAACCCCATACTCTTCATCACCAGGAGGTACTGCTTCTTTTAGATAACTGGCAAAAAGTTTTGAAACTAACTCTTTATCTTGGGTGCTTGCTAAAAATTGCAAAAGAATTGATGCAAATATATAAATACAGTGTTTTTGAAACTCAAAAACAATCATGGCTTATGAATGAGGATAATTTACATGAATATAATCATTGACAAAACTTTCTTGCATGTTTTTTTACTTTGAACACCGTTGTATGAAATTCTGAGTTGCCAGCTTGTGTTTTTTTTAAAACCTCCTCAGAGACAACACACCCAGAACAATGTTTATTTAAATTCTACAGAGCAAGTCAGTGGTTTCTCAAACTATCCTGCCCTAACAATACACACTTCACATAACTCCAATCATTGATCATACAGGATCCTGAGGATAGTCTTACCAGCTTCTAGTTTTGAGCTCAAAAAAGACAAATTTATTTAACATCATTCTTCGCCTTCTAAGATTTCAGAAATGTGACCATAGATGGATAATTTCCATTCCAATATTTTTCTTTCTGCTATGGGAATTTGGACATTTTAAGAACAAGAGGAAAAGCCAAAAACTCTAATTGATTCATACAGTAGAGCAGGTTAAGTTCAGACATTCATCCACCCATCTCATCTTCAATAAATGTGTATGTAACCTTATTTTTCTCTGGGACAAAAAAGGAGGAAAAGAATTAGTCTTAACATTATACTTTGTAGCTAAGGAAAGGCAAATAATTAGAATTTTATTTTGATGTGTCAATCTAATTGAAAGGGCATCAACTAAATTTTTGCAGCTGTATTTTTTGTGTGTGCTTATTATTTCATGCCCTATATGTAATATCCAAGTCAGTCTCTAAGTTCATTCTATGTGGTCAGTTAAACCAATGGCATGCATGTAGGTCAGTCAAAAGAATTAATTGGGCCACTTATTTATAACCTGATTGCATTGTGGTTGGCTGATTATATTCAGAATAACCAATACAATACAGAATATTCATATCAGCTGTTCACTACTTATTGGGTAAACCAGAGTAAAAACTAGATTTATTTTATGTCACAGACAAGTTACTTGCTCGCAACTAGACTTTTTAAAATAATTTTTATTTAATAGAAATGCATTTTCTGTTGTAACATATGCACACATCTTGTAAAAAAATTCAGACATTAAGTACATGAAGTATGAAGTTAAAGTCATGATATAGTAATAATTCTTTTTCTAGGCAAAGCTTACATTCTCCCTGTAAAATCTGCTTTTTAAGATCATCTTACTTCAAAGTTCTTAAATAATCATATAATCTCAAAAGTATAAATGTAAAAATCAGGAAACTGTGTTCTTGAGTATAAACAACACTTGTGGGAAGAGAAAAAACCCTCATTTAATACGAAGTATATATTGTTTATTCTTGCTTCTCTAACACATTTATTATTTTTTAAATTCAAGAAACTACTTAATGACTATTTAATGTTACAAAAGTTGTGATTATTAAGCATTATTTTCCATAATCATTCTTCAATTTTTTTAATTCTTTAAATTTACCCTTAAGAAAATAACTGTAATAAAATACAGAAAACACATGATCCAATTTGCACAAGTATCTGGATTTGTTAAACAACCCTCAAAAAAGCTAACTACAGGGGCTGAAAACCACAGGGATCTCCACCAACTTACATGAATTTTGACTGGTTACAATATGTACTCAGCCCTAATATGAATCTAATTTATAGTTTTCATATGAAGGCTAAAACCCAATTATAGCACAAGAATACAGGGAAAAGGGAAAGGGAGGGGAGAGGAGGGGGGAGGATGGATGGAGGGAGGGCAATTAGTGGGATCACACCTACAGTGCATCTTAGCAGGGGTACTGGTGAAACTTATTAAATGTAAAGTATCAATGTCTTCATATAGTGATCAAGAAAATGCCATGAAGGTTATCTGTAACAGTACGATCAAAATATTTCTGATTGTCTATAAAGCACATTGTGCCCTATGATTGCACCAATGTACACAATTATGATTTAATAAAATTATTTAAAAAAAATAAGTTTGAGTTCTCTGTGGATTCTGGTTATCAAACCTTCAGAAACATAACCTGCAAATATCTTCTCCCATTCTGAGGGCTGTCTTCTTGCTTTACTTATGGTGTTCTTGGCAGTGCAGAAGATTTTTCGTTTGATCAGATCCCAGTAATGTAGTTTTGGCATTGCTTCAATTGCCCATTGCATTGTCCTCATAAAGCATTCTCCCAGGCCAATTTCTTCAATGTTTCTCCTGCACTTTCTCCAAGAATCTTTATAGTTTCATGTCTTAAGTTTAAATCTTTTATCCAGTGAGAGTCAATTTTTGTTAATGGTGAAAGGTGTGGGTCCAGTTTCAATCTTCTACAAGCTGCCAGCCAATTCATCTAGCACCATTTGTTAAAGAGGGAATCTTTCCCCCAATTTCTGTTTTTGATAGGCTTATTATTAAAGATCAAATGATGATAAGTGTCTGTATTCATCTCTTGGTTCTCTGTTCTGTTCCATAAATTTAACTCTCTATTTTTGTGCCAATACCATGCTGTTTTGATCACTATAGACTTAAAGTATAGTCTGAAGTCTGGTAGTGTGATTTTTTCCTGATTTGTTTTTATTTTTGAGGAGTGTGTTGGCTATTCAAGGATTTTTCTGATTTCATATAAAACAAAGTGCTATTTTTTTCATATCTTTAAAGTATGACAGTGGTGCTTTAATAGGGATTGCATTAAATTTGTATATTGCTTTGGGTAACATAGCCATTTTAACCACATTGCTTCTTCCCAGCCATGAGCATGGTATGTTTTTCCATTTGTTAACATCTTCAGTTATTTCTTTTCTTAGAGTTTCATAGTTCTCTTTATAGAGAGCTTTCATGTCCTTTGTTAGGTACACTCCCAGATATTTCATTTCTTTGGCATTACTGTAAAAGGAATAGAGTGCTTAACTGTTTTTTCAGCTTGATTATTGTTGGTATAAATGAATGCTACTGATTTGTCAGTATTGATTTTGTATCCTGAGATGCTGCTGTATTCCTTGAACATTTATGAGAGTTTTATAGTTGAGTCCCTAGGGTTTTCTAGGTATAAAATCATATCATCTGCAATAAGTGAAAGTTTGATCTCCTATGATCCTATACAGATACCCTTGGTTGCCTTCTCTTGACTGATTATGCTGGGTAAGACTTCCATTGCAATGCTAAATAGCAGAGGAGACAATGGGCAACCTTGCCTGGTTCCTGACCTAAGTGGAAATGATTTCTATTTAACCCCGTTCAATATGATATTGGCTGTGGGTTTGCTGTAGATGGCCTCTATCAGTTTAAGAAATGTCCCTTAAATACCCATTTTCTTAAGTGTTCTGATCATGAAAGGATGTTGGATATTATTAAAAGCTTTATCTGCATCAATTGAGAGTATAATATGGTCTTTGTTTTTTAGTTTATGTGATGTATTATATTTATAGATTTACATCATATATTGAACCAACCTTGAGATCCTGGGATAAAACCAACTTGGTAGTGGTGTATAATTTTTAGATGTGCTGCTGGATTCTGTTTGCTTATTGAATATTTTTGCATCTATATTCACTAAATATATTGGTCTGTAATTTTCTTTCTATATTGGGTCTTTTTCTGGTTTGGGGATCATGGTGATATTTGCTTCATAGAATGTGTTGGGGAGCATTCCTTCTTTTTCTATGTTTTCTAAAAGGTTATGTAATATAGGTACTAGTTCCTCTTTAAAGGTTTGGTAGAGTTCTGATGTGAAGTCATCTGGTCTTGGACTTTTCTTTTTGGGGAGATTTCATATAGTTGATGCTATTTCAATGCTTGATATAGGTCTATTCAATATTTCCAATTCTTTCTGGTTGAGTCTAGGAAGGTTGTATGCTTCAAGGTATTGGTCTGCTTCCTTCAGATTTTCATATTTCTAAGAATAGAGTTTTTATAGTATCAATTAAGGATTTTTTTAAATTTCTTAGGAGTCTATTGTTATTTTGCCTTTATCATTTCTGATTGATGATATTAGGGATTTTACTTTTCTATTTCTGGTTAGGTTAGCCAAAGGCTTATCAGTTTTGTTAATCTTTTCAAAAAACAAACTTTTCAATTCATTGATCTTTTGAATAATTCTTTTGTTTTCAATTTCATTTAATTCTGCTCTAATTTTGGTTATTTCTTTTCTACTGCTGATTTGGGGTTGGAATGTTCTTCCTTTTCCAATTGCTTGTGATGGCCCATTAAGTTGTTGACTTCCTCCCTTTCCATTTTCTTGAGGAAGGCTTGCAAAACTATACATTTTCCTCTTAGGGCTGCCTTTGCTGTATCCCACAGGTTCTGATAATTTGTGTCTTTATTGTCATTGTTCCAGAAATTTGGTAATTTCCTTCTTAATTTCATCTATGATCCAGCAATCATTCAGCATAAGGTTATTTAGTTTCCATGTCTTTGTTTGAAGATTCCTGTTGTTGTTGAGTTCAAATTTATTCCATGGTGGTCCAAGAATACAATGAATAATTTCTATTCTTTTCAATTTGCTGAGGTAAGACTTGTGGCCTAAAATGTGATCAATTTTGGAGGATGTTTCATGGGCTAATGAGAAGAATGTGTATTCAGTTTTATTAGGATGAAATGTTCTGTAGATGTCTGTTAAGTCCATTTGTTATAGGGTTAAGTTTAAGTGCAATATTCCTTTGTTTAGTTTATTCTTGGATATCTAAGAATACACTGCCAAAGGGGTGTTAAAATCTCTGACTATTATAATGCAAGAAGATATCAAGTTGTTCATGGCTGTTAGGGTTTCCTTTATAAATTAAGGAGTGTTGAATGCATTGGGTGCACAAATGTTAATAATTGAAATATCTTCATGGTGAGTGATTCCCTTGAAGGAAGTGAACATCCTATCTTTCCTTATTTTTGTTGGTTTAAAGCCCATTGTATCTGTGAATAAAATTGCAATACCTGTTTTTTTTTCAAATTTCCACTTACCTGAATTATAGATGTCCATCCCTTCTCCCTGAGTCTATTTTTATCCTAAGGTAAGATGAGATTCTTATATGCAACAGATATCTGGTCTGAGTTTATGTATCCAGTCAACCAACATGTACCTCTTTAGAGAACAATTTATCCATTTATTTATTTATTTATTTATTTATTTATTTATTTATTTATTTATGAATGACAGAGTCTCAAGCTGTCACCCCTAGGTAGAGTGCCATGGCATCACAGCTCACAGCAACTTCCGCCTCCTGGAGTGAAGCAATTTTGCCTCCGCTTCTCAAGTAGGTGGGACTAGAGGCATCCGCCACAACGCCCGGCTGTTTTTTGGTGGCAGCTGTCATTGTTGTTTGGCAGGCCCAGACTGGATTTGAACCCCCAGCTCAGGTGTATGTAGCTGGTGCCTTAGCCTCTTGAGCCACAGTCACTGAGCCTAGAGGACAATTTAAAGCATTCACATTAATTGAGAGAATTGAATATCCAGTGGACATTTTTAATCCTTTCACCACTGTGGAAGTGAGGTTTTTTTCAAAAATTTCTGAGTGAGTTTACTTTGGTGGTAGAGCATTGTGCTGGTCATTGTGGAGGATGTGTTTGATAACATCCTGGAGAGCTAGTTTAGTTATGGCAAATTTCTTCAACATGCAGATGTTGTTAAAGTATTTGATTTCTCCATCACAACTGAAACTTGGGTTAGCTGGAAACAGGATCCTGGACTGAAAGTTGTTTTGCTTTAGGAGATTGAATGTTGATGGCCATCCTCTTCTGGCTTGAAAATTTCATCTGAGAGATCTACAGTCATTCTAACATTCTTCCCCTTGTAGGTTTTACTTTTCTTGCATCTGACTGCTTACAGAATTTTCTCCTTCATATTAATTTTGGCAATGTTAATTAAAATATTTCTAGGAGATGCTTTATTTGGATTGAGTCTTGCTGGGGTTCTAAAACTGACTGTATCAGAATTTCTGTATGCACTTACCATGCATAGGAAATTCTCCTCCATTATATCTTAGAGTAGAACATCTGCAGAGCATGGCCTTTAGGACCATCCTCTTCTCCAGGAATTCCTATAAGGTGAATGTTTGCTCTTCTGGTGTGGTCCTACAACTCTCTCAGAGAATGATCCATTTTTGCTCTCCACTTCCCTTCCTCTTTGAGTATTTGGGAGCATTCTTAAGCTTTGTCTTCAACTTCAGAGATCCCTTCTTCCACCTGCTCCACTCTATTACTGAGAGATTCTACTGTATTATGAAGCTCTTTGAATACCTTTCTCATTTCTTAAAGGTCTGCAATTTCTTTTCACATTATGTCCAAATGCTTGGAGATTTTGTCTTTGAATTCATTAATTTCCTGAGGACAACTTTTGAACTTGAACTACTCCTTGAACTTCTCCTTGAATTTCTAATTCCAAATTTACTTCCATTCTATTAATCTTATTTGCCATCGATATTCTGAATTTTATTTCTGACATTTCAGTCATTTGTTTATGAATGGCATCTTCTGTTGTAACTTCTTTGTCATTCTTGGGGGAGTAGATCTACTCTGATTATTCATGTTGACAGATTTTTTTCCACTGGTTCCACCCCATGATTATTTTTTGCAGTTTGGCTAGGGAAGCTAGTAAGGTGAGATTAGATTTAGGGCCCCAGGAGTTGCAGTTAACCAGGCCTTTACCAATGAGCTGAAACTGGTGAATGTGGTTTTCCCCCTACAGCTTTACAAAGGTCCCTTTTAGTCCTGTGGCCTTAGACTCAGGGGACCTGTTTGGTGTGATGGGGGTAGGTGGCTCTGTCTTGTATTCTGCCAGCCTCAATCCAATCCTAGTTAATTGGTAGCTTTGGGCTGAAATCTCAGCTGAGAAGAGGTATAAGCAACTATGACACCCCACACCCCACCAGCAACAACTAGAAAAGGAAAATCAGTCCCTCCCAATACACCACCACTAGGGCTCAAAATTGGAGGGTCCCCCAGTGGCCAGCCCAGGTCAAGAATTCCAAACCAATTATTTCAGGAACGCAATCACTGATCAATTGGCAGAGTTCAAAAGTTCTCCAGCTTCCAGGCTACAGGGGTCCACTGGCAACTCAAGTGTGACTTGCTCCAGTGCTCAGTGGAGTCAGAAAGGCCCTCCCAGCAAAAGAGTTAGTCCAGGGGGTTGGAACCTCCTTCTCTATCTTCTACCTCAGCTACTCCCAGTCACTGGTACCCCCACAGGGCTGTGACCCAGTTCTCTCCAATGCGCAAGTATACCAGGGGTTTGCATCTGTCTGAGTCAAAGGGGAATCAGTGCCTCCATGGCTGGGCTGCTGCTCTCTGTGACCTGCAGGCAGGAGTTTAATCCTGATTCCCTCTAATGTTCATTGGAAACTGCAGAGTGTTCCATCTGCATCTATTTCATGCTGAGGATTACCCTCATAGTGCATGATTCTCTTCCTCAGGGACCATTCCTCTGCCCTGGCCACACTCCTCCTCTGAAACCCCTGTAGGGTGAGGTCTGCCTCCCTCTTGTGATACACAGAATTGGGGAAGTAGCTCTCCAAAATTTGAACCTCCAAGTAGGAATGTTCCACCATGGGTTGAGGGTGCCGCCATTGAGGGTCTGTGGAGTTGCCATCACAGAGGTGGCATCTCTGCACTTGAGGTTGGCACCATGGGTCAGAGGTGTCACCGCTGTCAGTGGGAGGTGCAGCCTCTGCACTGGGGAGGTGTGGCCATAACCTGTGGGAAGTGTGGCAACCCATGGTCAGAGGTGCAGTGGCTGTGGGTCAGAGGTGCGGCCCGTCCCAGGTGGGAGGTGTGCTACACAATTTTGCACCATCGTGAGAGTCCCCATCTGCTTCTGACTCCCTGCTTCTGCTGGAGTTCCAGTTTCTGTGCAGCTGCGCTGCAGCCCATGAGATGCCCAGCTCTAGCAAGAAACCCCCAGACACTCAGGATTCTGCAGGGCATAGGCAGAAGGGAAAGGGGGGAAGGGTGGACTGTGAGTTCAGGATGGCAGAGAAAATATTTGTTGAACTTTTATTCTGGGCAAGAGACTGCCATGGATTGCAGTGGGATCTCTCTGAAGAAGGAGTCCTGCCTTCAGCCACTCTTTCCCCTGTGGTGAAACAAGAGGTCTTCTGTTTACTACTTGCTTGTAGAGAGCACACTGCAATCCACTCCCTTGGGGGAAGGGGACAGACTCTCACACTCTTTGGGATGGGTTTTATACCTGAAATTTGCTTCCTTGGAGTCCCAGTTTGCCTCAGCAGGGATGATGTGAACTTACCAATCTTCTGTCTCAGCTCCACTCCCGACCTTCAGCTTTGTTGGGTTGGTTTTGGCCATTATTTCTCCCTATCAATGGGAGCTTCTGATGAAAGCTGGCTCCAGTCAGACATCTTGCATCCTCCACTTGTCTTTCTCTCTTTTGGAACCAATTAACCCAACAGATATTCAGAATTTCCATCCGAGGTAAAGTGTGTTCTTAAAAATGACATCTTTATGACCCTGAATTCTGAATTGGTTGCAGAAACAAAGATGCCAACTGAGTGTCATTTCCAGAGAGAGAAATTTAGAGTTAAAAAAAAAGTGACTGAGCAAGGCCACTAAATTAGACCAATCTGAAAGCTTCGGAGGTGGATGAGGTGAGCATAAGTTTTGTTTTGGAGAGTGTAAGCCATTACCCAAATCAAAAATACAATATTTTCATCCACTATTATTCAGTCAGAGTTTATAGGTCAGGTAATGGATTCATTAAAGACTCTGTCTGAAAACTCCTACAATTCTCTCAAATTAATTTCCCAAAAGGTCAGCTTCACATCATGTTGATATGTAATTGTAAGTTATATATTTGGCTTTTACTGTACATTCTAATTGTTTCTGGGATTGTCAGTCTGATTGCATCAGAAACATGATGGTCCCTATCTGTCCAACCTCATCTCTAATCACTATACCCCTGGCATACCATGCTGCAAATGAGTTGCTTTGTACAGAATCCTTGATTAAACATATTTTCTCACCTGTGTACATGTTTTCTCTTCTAAGTAGAATGCCCTTCCTTCTGTGTCAAGTAGTTGTCTTTTCACACTTTATTTCAATTCAAATATCAACTTCTCAAAGAGGTCTTCTCTAATCAGTCAATAATATACCTTACCCAACCATCTGATATTTCACATCTGAGTTTGCCTCTTCTGTTGCACTCACAAGCATTTACAGACAAGCATTTTTGTGCACCTGGTGATGATCCACACCCCCAACACACTGCATATTCCATGAGAAAAGGGCTCATGCTTAACTTGTTTTGCTCCATAGAATCCAGCTCAATGCCTTGTGTATGGTAGATGCTCATCTATTTTTTAAAATAATTCAGTAGCTAAATTTATTTAACTTTTATATATTGTGTGTGCTTTGAGATTTTTTAAACTCATCTCTATTGTGGCCTAGGGTATAGCCACAATATCCTGAGCCCCTTCTGTTCCTTATGTGTATCTATCACTTCACAGATTGACATTAGAGTGCAGCCCTGCATATATCTCCTGAGCTCAGTTGCTGCTAATAAAAAAATGTAAAAGCAGATTAAAATGGGTGCTAGATTTCTGAAATTCCCTGAATTTTGACAGCATCAGGATATAAAAATATGAGAAAGGATGAGAACCATAGAGGAAAATTTGGATTTATTAATTTATGGTAGTGGTCCAGAGGATTGGCTTTGTGGCTGGCATTAATATCTTGCTGTGTTTTTTCTTCATTCATAATTTTTGGACTTGACCCTGTTTATGTTTCCTGTTTGATTGCTGGATCCCTTTAGTGACTTGCATTTCTGTCTATCCTTCTCATCCATAGGCTCACTGAACTCTGTATTTGTTATTGGATTATTCTGGATTTTATGGCCTCAATTTCCAAATCTTCTTAATGAGCCTGTTGTGTTTCTATGTACTTTATGTCTACCTATGTTTATGATTTTTATAAACACTTATTTTTCCTGATCATGATGCAATTTGTTCATCTTTTATTCAATTATTTATGCATCAATTTAGAAATTAATTATATGCAAGTGCTGCTAAGTGTGTCAAAATAAAGATGAATGGAAACACTACTCATTTTAAGAAATATATAATATTCTAAGCCAATATTTTAATGAAAGATATAGATAGAATGATATAATGATTGAGAGACATACACACAGATGGATAGATGCATAAATAGATAGAAAGATATATAGACAGACTTAGACAGAAAGAAATCAAGAGATAGATATACAGATGCACATTTATATCAATACACAATCCAAAAAAAGGAAGAAAATCCATGATATGTAAATGGTATCATCCAAGAATGAAAAGGCTTTATGGGGAAAGGAAGTATTTCTGACTCACAAAATCATGTAAGACCACATGGAAAAATTAGTATTTATTCTGGTTCATTCAAGATAATCCCTTAATCCAGTCTATGTGGGAATAAGTCATTCCAGATTGAGGAAGCAATGAAGTACAGAATATAAAATATTCTGTGCAATTTAAAATTGCACATGAACTTTACAACCACCTTGTATATTAGTTCCTTGCTTACATCATGCTGTCTTGAATGAAGGAAAATTATGAGGCATTCTGTGGAAAAAGATAGTAGGATGAACTCCATATGGTAGTTAACAGAAGAGTACATTGAACACTTTTAAATAAGGGTGTACAACTAAGTTGTGGTTTTGGCATAATAATCGGAAAAGAATATGCCTTAAATATGGTGTGAGAAAAAGAGAGTGATCGTGAAGAGAAAATTGGTGGGTCTTGGAAACTAAAGGGTAAAAAAGACAAAGTTTTCAGTAATAGATGGTTGAGATGATGATAAACCCACTGTTAGAAATTGGCAAGTCAGAAGAAAACTGCTCTTCAGTGTAGAGGGCAAGTTTGGTGCTAGTCTATTGAGGTTGAGGCTTGTAATGTATTTTAGAAGTAACATTCCATTGTCATCAGTAGAGCATCTACAATTGTGGATGCAAAGATACAAGAGTATGATTAGAGGGAAGAATCATAGGTAACAAAGACAAGGGATGCATCAAAGAAAATATTGACAACAGAGAAAAAGTCAACAAGAAGACTAAAAGACCTAGGAAGAACAAGAGAGATGAAGATGAGAGATGAAGACAAAATGTTTGAATGTAACCTAAAGATAACTGATAATTCTTGAGGGAGCCATTTTAATAGAATGATGATGGTAAAAACTACAAAATACGGAGGTGCTTAGAAGAAGAGTGAATGATAACAGAATGGAGGTAGGAGTATACCTCCACAGTAGAACCTCGATAGTTGACCACCTCCCTACATTGACCACCTCCTTAAGTTAATCTTATTTTCATAGACTGAACATGCACCCTATGTACATTTAGTAAAGTAGGCCTAGTTCTTTATGTTGACCATCTCCATATGACCATCTCCATATATTGACCAGTTTATTACAGTCTCTTGGGTGGCCAACTTACAAAGATTCTATTGTAGTTACTTAATAAAGATAAGAAGCAAATAAAATGTGATAAAAGATAAGAAGCAAATAGCATGAACGTAGTTTAGCAAGTGTATTAAAAGGATTGTTTCACTGTCTTGTCTTTATATATTCATATAGATATGAAAATTATATAAGCTTTCTATACACTTTAGAAGCATCTAATACTGCCCCAAGGATCAAATAAACATAATGTATATTAATGGTTACTTGACATTAATGGAGGTCCAATTCAATTGATTTTCCTCAAGAGATTTCTGAATAAAGAATGGGGTTCCCATAATCACTCTGCTACTTCGTAAAACAGTTTGTTTTCTTTTTTTTAAAGCTTAAAAAAAGGTGTTCATACATCTTAAAAGTATTATAGTTTATAAGTGGAAGAATACTGTAAATATTACTAATAATAAAATACTAGTGAGAAAATATGCCCAGATGTGGCATTTTCTTTTCAGAAGTTAAGTTTTGAACTCCAAATATTTTCCAGTTGCATTTACTCAGTATTTATAGACCACCCCAAATGACACGAGGCGCAAAGTAGGACATAGAGGTCAACCTGTCCTCCATTCAGTGGATTTACAGTCTGCCATGGTGCTAGCCAAGTTTTGTAATTTTATGCTCAATTAACATCTGGATAGAACTTGTTCGGTTAACAAAGTACTTGCCTCCGAAGATAAATCATGGGACTCTTTTATTTCTGTTTGGAATCTTTCTGACTTGAGATGCTTTCTGAACATAAAGACATTCTTTTCCATCCTAGTTTGCATTATCCAACTCAGTTCCTGCTGTGAAGTGTCATTATGATGGCAGCTCCCACTGAGAGGAACACCAGTCCCACTCACTGAATGGGGTGATTGAAGCAGACAGATATTTCTGAACACCGCCTTTAAATGTGTCTTTTACAAAATCCTGAGTGTATCTCCATGTAATTAATATTTGCTTAACCACAATGAATTTTTTTTTTATGAAATGCATCTTTAAAGATCATTTGTTTTCAAGTACCAAAAAAAAAAAAAACCTTCACAAAAATCCCTATGATCATTTTCTTTGGTTATACTGTTGCACAGCTCATTATAGTGAAAATAGAAAAGCAAGACAAGCAAACTATTTTGCATTCTATAATTTAAAAAATTGACATCTTTAAATACCTTTTAATTAGATTATGATGACACCAATGAAATCAACTTTCTACTGTTTTAAAACATTAAACAGATGGAATTGGTATAAGACCTTCTGATGCTTTATTTCATGCACCATACATTGTTATCCTCTCCTGGATCATGACAAACTTAGCCAAAGTTTATATTTCAGCCTCTTATAGAACTAACCAGAGGCAACAGATGTGCAAAAGAATTTTTAAGGTTCAAATAAATTTTCCTTGATTATAGAAATGGTCAAAACTATTGAATTCAAATACAATAAGGGAGAAAAAAGGTTTACAAAATGTGACGTATGTCAACGTAGATCTGACTGGTAGTTCTGTTACTTTTGCATTGTAGAAAATATGATGCTGCTAATTTTTTGAACTATTTTTCTCTCTTTATTCAGCAACGTTTATTCTCTCTGGTTCACTTTGTGGAAATATCATGGAATTCATTACTGAGGCACATTCTGCCTTTGATATTAGCTGTTGTAGGTGATCCCTTCTTTTTTGTATGAAAATAAGTATCCTGTAGCAACAGTCTTTTTTATACTACTTTAGGAATTTCTGCCATAGACTGATCTTATTCTAACAGATGAGATTTTTATTTGATGCTCCATATCTTCTGCATTTTTTATTTATCAGATTTTCAATTATACCTCAAAAACTACAACAATGTTAAGAAATGGGCAATTGTATCACAGGTTTTGGATCTATTCCTCCTATTCTTCTCATATTGTTTTAGAACTCAATGGAATGTCCAGTGCTAATAGATGCAACCTTAAAAACAAGGATTAACAAAAATAGCCATAAAATACTCATACTTAGGAGGTAAAGATTATGGTTTCCATATTTCCTTGTTTTCTGCTTTCTGGTAAGTTCTATGAGAGGCTGAGAGATGATTCCATCTACCCAGGGTGACAGTGAGACTGTCTCAAAAAGAAAAAAGAATTGACAATACTTGCTAACCAAATTATGTTATTTGCTCCCAAATACATATATTTTTCCCTCTATCTATTGCTTGTCTCCATATGGAGTGCAATAAAATGGAGCCGAGAGAGGATGGTAAAAATAAGATTGGGTGTTATCATGACCAGATGGGAAGGGGCAGGGACCTGGGTCTACTTTGCAAGTACACTTGTCTTCACTTGTCACTGCATTCAGCACTTGCATGTGGCACAAATGAAGACAGGGTCATCTTGATTCACTGTTAATTAAATGTTTTGGCTGGAAACACTTTCTCCATATGGTAGAATACACCAGTTTGAAGTAAGTGCTTCAAATTTGGCCACAAAAAAACAGCTGCCCACAAACATATGTCCTGCTTCATAAGCAGTCTCAAAGAATTTCAACTTAACGTAGAAGGATCTTTGGCTCTCCTTAAGTTCATAGATAACCTTAAATACACATCTGTTCTAACTATAGCAATGTACAACTCAGAGGAAAAGCAGAAAATTAAGAATGTATCCAGTACAGATCATGGAGCATATGTGGTTCAAATTCAGAAATATGAACGCAATGCCACAGCAATGCATTTGGTCCCCCTTGACTGTAAATATTTATCTTATGAGGCAGAATTTCTAAGTCCAAGTTTTAGGTGCTATACTCAAAAACCATGCATAAAAAGTTGGCTTTAAGTATGTTGGCATACTTACATATGCCAAACTTTTATTAAAAATTCCAGAAAACAATCGATGAATCACAAGTCACTCTGATTTTCTATAACTTTTTTGTGAATCAGGGATAAAGCTTGATTCCTTATAATGGATTGTTAAAACATCAAAAATAGATTGAAAGACAATTATGCTGTGGTCTTTTATAGTTTGTTTGGATATGGTATACTCCAAGCATATGGCCTCTTCTTCCCTCTCCTTCTACCCCTTAGCCCAGTTCGACAAGGTCACCTGGTAGAAGTTTAACTAACGATCCACATGGGCCTTAATAGATCTCAGGAGCTCACATGAGCAGAACTTAACCTTCGAACACTATCTTCACTGGGCTTTATTTTAACTCTCTCATATGTTATATTATAGAAAGGGGCATCTTAAACTACTCCTTAAGCACTGCTAGAGCAATACTCTGTTGCGATGGTCTAGTAGGGACATCTAACTGTTTCAGTTTACTTATATATGTTAATATCTTCCACAATTGCTTTAAACTCATCTTTCATATTCATAATTTTAGAATTTATTACATATCTATCCTACGTTTATGATACTATTTGCTTATCAATGAAGCAACGCTGTACTTTGACAATGAGGTTGAACAATGAAAGAACTATCTTCCTTTTCTAAATTTTCTAGTAGCCATTTCCTAAAAAGTATCTGGTTTGGTACATTTTCAGAAAGGGAAAGTTTTCTTTCAGCCAAAACCTTCATTCATAATGTTATTCTCCAAAACAAACAGAAGAAGAGATCCCTGAAAACATTTGGAAAGCCAGTAAAACATAAGTACAATAAATAATATTTTAATCCCATTGAGGGAAATTTGTGCTAAAATTATCAAGGGATGATATATTTTAAGCATATACATGGTATTAACAACCAGTCTTGGAGTGATTTGAACAGCTAGCCTATGGGTGTTTAGGCACATTCATAGACATTACATATTTGAAATCTACTTATCCCCATTTGCAAGTGAGAAGTCATAGTTACTAGTATATGATTTAGCATTACACTGTAAACATTTTTCATAACATTTCAAAGAATTTTAGTGGGACACAGAACAAAGATAACTCCATAACTTATTTAAGCCTTTTTCTTATAAACTGTTATTATGTTGCAAATAATAAACAGAAGCTTTATCAATTACCTGATCCTATCATCTCATTATTCGAAATATTTAATTAAGGAATATTTCTATGTCAAAGATTGATTATAGGAATTTTAATCAGAGGTTAAACTATTAAAGTGGTGAGGCTGATTCATCTAGTAGCATGGTTATCAATAAAACATTTTAGCAATTAATTTTATCAGAGAAGTGACAAATATGAAATGCATGTAAATCAAATATATTCTCAGTAAGTAATTTGCAATTTAACTTAAATACGATTGAACAATAACATTGCCAACATTAACAGGCTTAGGCAGAAATAAGTTTTAAAAACTACCCTAAAACATAAGAATCTAATTTCTGACATGTTCTAATTTATTATTTAAATTGAATTTTCCACCCTTGAGCTATTTCACTTATAGCTTATTTTGGAACATTTTTCTCAGTGCAGCCTCTACAAAGGAATGTTTACCATGCTTCCCTCGCCTTTTTTTGCCAGAGATAAATATTAAAAAATGTCAGAATATGAAATGTTATGCAATTTGATTATATTGGGCCAGATTCAAAATAGAATATAATGGATAGATTTCACATTTATATTCTTTTCAAAAATAAATAATTTCATTGTTTATTTACAATATAACACTATTTTCTCAGAATCATTCATATGAGGATACCCCTAACTAATTCATACTTGATTATAGTCAAATCTACTTATCTACCCTTAAATTTTAACGAATATTTTTCACTCAATTTCTTTTGAAGGCATTTTTCTTTTTTACATGAATGTAGTATTTTTGAAAGCTTCCAAACTGATAGCTTTGTTGAATGAAAGCCTCTGTTTATCCACAGATGAGTTATGATATAGGGTACAGTAATGCATAATTCCCAAATTTTCAGACTCAGGCAGGTATATTTGCTTCTCCACACATGTAACTGAAAATCCAACTGTGGCCACTAGAAATTGCATAGTTGTATAGAGAAAACTGACTCATTATAATATTGCACATCCTAGTTGCTCTGGCTGCTGTGAAGGTCAGAAGCCAAGGGCAAGAACATTGGAAACAGGAGCCTTAAGTTACTTTGCACCTTTTACATGGCAGCTACATTTCTTATACTACTGTTTTGGGCTTCTTGACAATAGTCACCTAAGGCTAAAATTCAAGCACTACACAATATTTTACACATGGTCAATCTAATGTTTTATTGAATGAGTAAAATTTTTCCAGAAAAATTGATGAAGTTACGAATGAACCCCCATTCCCTAAATGTGATTTCTGTTTGTTTTGTAATGTTGGATTAACAAGAAACTATGTTACTTATTGTACACAAGGATTCTAATTCAATTGTTCATGAAGTAATACCTATTAGAAGTAATACCTGTTAGGACCAAGTCTCTACTAAGGGCATTGAAAGACCCTATGAACTAATGAGTGCCCATTTCTAACTTTTTATTTCAAACAATCAACCTTTATGTAGTAAGTGCCTTGTATTGACAATCCACTGTGCTTTGTGGCATAATCTCCTTGTATTTAGGGAGTAATGGATTAAGACAGTAAGCAAAAATCCAAATTAGATTGCAAGTCAAGAAAAGTCAATGAAAGGTACATGCATTTAAGCTTCTGTCTGTGGGATCATCTCTGCATTTATTTATTTGCAATCGCATAGAATGGAAAGTTTGCATAGAATGAAGTTGCATCTTCCTTAAAAGAGAGCTGAATTTCAACAATCATTTTTATGTGATGGTAAAAATACATTTTGAGAGAGACATTCCATACCATTCATTCAGATGTGGGTGATTTTGTTTCTGTGCTTTAAATGGATCTGTGTAAACAGACTGTTTCAACAGAACATTGAGTTATAAACTGCTTGAGCCTCTGGAATGATGACAACATTCATTACTTTTAATCACTTTTGTCAAAATTCATTGAGTAGTACATATAAGATTTGCATACTGTATTGTATATTCGTTTTAACCGAAAAGATGAAAAAGAAAAAATAACTAAATATTGACCTCTAAATTGGGCTTGGTGGCTCACACTTGTAATCCTAAAACTCAGTAGCCTGAGATGAGAGGATTGGGAGAGTCACTTGAGACCAGGAGTTAGAGACTAGCCTGGGCAACATAGAAAGAGACTCTGTCCTTAAAAAGAAAAAAAGAATTAGCAGAGCATGGTGGCATGTGGCTGTAGTCCCAACTACTGAGGCAGGAATATCCTTTGAGCCCAGGAGTTCGAGGCTGCATCGTGCTATTGCACTCCCATCTGGGTGACAGAGCAAGAGTTTATCTCTTAAAAAAAAAAAAAAACAAGAAAAAACAAATATTAAAATCTAGCTAATTCCAAGCATGCTGAAGTACTCAGGAAGAGGAAGTATATCAATGTCTGAAACTTACTTTGTACTTCATACAAACATAAGATGGATGTCTAGATAGATAGATGTCTGATCAACTATGTGTGCTAAAATGTTAACTGTAGAATTGATTCTAGGTGATGAGTATATGTGTATTTGCCATAAAATTGATTTCAACTTTTCTCAACATTTAATGATTTTCATAATAATCCATTGCAACTGAGATACGTATAAAATATTTTGCACCTGATATCCTAGTAGGTTGGTCTAGATAGGGTATAAGAAGCAGTATTTTTTAATGCCCCTCAATGGGGGGGAAGCAGTATTTTTTTAAAAGGTCCTAATTGTGCTGGGAGGTTGGCAACTGCCTAGGATTATAGGTGTAAGCCATCTTGCCCAGCCTTCTTAATCATTCTTAATTTCCATGCCATATTTAAAAATTGACAATTTGATATTCCATACAAGTATATTCCCATATGTTTTAGTATTCTGTCAATACCAAAACAGAATAAACACTCATTAGTTCTTTGTTCTTTGTTTCTTGAACTCAGTAAAATGTCTATATGACAATATATTAGTAGGCTTTTCTAAATAACTGCTTTTACTACATGAGATATTGTTGAGTGGTGCTAGCTTAGCTTGGGTGCCACCTCCTCATGCCCGCATCAAAGCATAGCCAGGCTCACCCAACATGCGCTCAATGAAGCAGTGAATCAACTCCAGCAGAGCCACTACCATTGTTACTGGTTCCACCATCTGGGGCAGCTATGCCTGAGAAGGGAGACACGCTGACTTGGCCCCCAGCTTCTCTCTTCATGCCGTGGGTGAGATTTGCACCTTCTGACACCAGCTTCTGTATATACGACTTATGGGGGGAGGAGATGTGTACTTTTTTTCCCCCAGAGTCTCTCCTTGACAGGGTAAGACAGTAGTGTGATAGGACTGAAGACAATGGGGAGTGAGTAAGGGCAGAATGGGAGCCAAGTTACAGCTAGGTACTGTTGCTCATTCAGAACAGATATTAAGGAGACCCTAAATATTTTATGTTGACCGGGGCCCACTGGGTCCAATTATCATATAATTAAAATTGCAAATTTCAGCTCCCATGAGTTTTTTAAAGAGGTTTGAGGGTGTAGGAGACACATTTGTATTGAGAAGTTTATTATGTAACCCCAAATTGTAAATTGCCCCAAAGGCAGGAGGCACAGCCAATCCTGCAGAGGATGGGGATTGGGTGGAGCACCTTGCAAGACAAGACAATAGAAATTAGTTGAGTTAGCTTATAAAAGACCATGTGTTTCAAGGCTTTGGGGTCCCTTTTCCACTTATGGAGAGGGACCCATCTCGCTCTTCAAGACATGTTCTCCTTGTAATTTATTTGCCTTTGTTCTGCAATAAATGCATGTGATTGTGATTGTATTTGTGGTAACTCTGTCATTGACTAGGCACCAATGCACTGGAAACAAAGAATATCCATGCAGAAGGACTTAGCAATACCCTCAAAATCTTTCCCCAAAGAGTGTTTTAAAATGCAAGAAAATATAAGATATACTTTTTTTGTTCTGATTTTCATGGAGGAACTAAACACAAACATTACTGAAAAGGTTTTTTTCAAAGTAGATTTGCTAGACAAAACTTGTGAGCTCCCCTGGTCTCATTCCTGTAGCAGTATTGACTAGACTGGGCATTCAGTGCTCTCCTGCTCTCTGCAGTGGTACCATCTGAACAAGCAATAGTTTAGAGAGAAGGAAGCACAGTCTCTGAATACTGACCATCCTCCTCTTGGAAACTCTCAGGGGTAACTTTGCAAGAAACCAGAGACTTTCAAGCATATGTGAATGTTTAATTTGTTGCCAAATAATGAAATGCTTATCTTTATTATTATTATTATTATAACAACTCTGGTGACTCTGGCACACAAATTGATTTTTCTCTTTGATTATACCAAGGTACCACTATCTACATAAACCTATCTATATAAAAAAAGATTATTTTATTATTCCAGATATAGAAGAACCTCCATAGTTGACTACCTCCTTAAATTGGTCACCTCCTTAAGTTGACCTAATTTTCGTAGATGGGACATACACCACATGTACTCAGTGGAAGACTGACCTCTATATATTGACTGCCTCTGTAAGTTATATCTTGACCATACAACATTAATCTACCCTCTATAACTTAACCAATTAAGTCTACTCAACACCAGGGGGTGGAAGGTATGAGATTTGTCTCTTAGTTGTATTATTTTTCTTTAGTATAAGTTATTTGTTCATGTTTTATTATTACTACATGTTAGATTAGGCCTAATGTCCTATTGTTTATTACATGTTGCAAAAGATTTTTTCCAATGTCAAGGACTGGTCTGAATTGTAGGTATGTTCTACAATTACCAAAAAATTTTACAATTAATCAAGACATGATGGTCCCAGGAAAGAACTCAAAGGGTTGACACTGAAGGAAAAGGTTGATATACATCTTCTGGAAAGCAGCAACCAAAGAAAGGTGGCAGGATATTTTAGCATTAATAAGATCACAGTTAGCAATATCCAAAAATGTAAACATGAGCACTTGGAGAGATATGGTAAGGAAAACAGACCTATAGCAAAAAAAGAGGAAAACTGCCCTTGATGAAGTTAAGGAAGTCACATTAAGCTGGTTCAACCATGAGGGCAATTAACTCTCAAATCTCTGGGTTAATGCTTTAAGAAGCTGCTAAAAAATTCACACAGGACCAGGTGCAATGGCCCAGGCCTATAATCCTAGCACTTTGGAGGGCCAGAGTAGGAGGATTGCTTGAGCTCAGAAGTTTATGACCAGCCTCAGCAACTAAAAATAGAAAAATTAGCTGGGCGTTGTGGTAAGGGATGGTGAGGCACATGTAGTCACAGCTACGTGGGAAGCTGAGGCTAGAGGATTCCTGGAACCCAGAAGTTTGAGGTTATTCTGAGCTACACTGATACCATGGCACTCTAGCTTGGGCAACAGATAAAACTCTGTCTCGATAATAAATAAATAGATAAATACATTAGTAAACAAATTTCTCACAAGATTTTGGATTGGCAGATCTTTAAGTCATCAAGTGGTTGACTCCAGAAATTTAAACTACAACAGGACCTCTCCCAAGAAGTCCTATGTAGTGAATACAGTGAAATTCCAGTAGAAGTTGTGGGAGAGTTCATCAAAATGTTCCCGGACTTCACCAAAGGATTCAAAGATGATGACATCTATAATGCTGACAAGTGTGAACAATTTTTCAAGGTGATGAATGATAGGAACCTTGTCATGAAGGGTGACAAATGTAAGAGTGGAAAGTATTCCAAAGGAAGTTTCACAATTCTGCTTTGTGCTAGCTTAGCTGGAGAGAAACAGAAGGCCTGGACAATGGTAAATCAGCAAAGCCATGAACATTTAAGAACACGAAACTAGAAGACTCCCCACTTAGAGATCAACCAAATGTGTATGAATGACTGGTGCCTTATTTGAGGAGTGGGTAGGGATATGGAATAAATAAAGAAGAAGAAACAGTCTATTTTACTGATAGTAGACAACTATCTTGGCCTCAGAACAAGATCTCAACAATCAAAGTCATCATCAAAACATTTAAAATGCACTACTGAGACCACCTCCTGCAGTGGGTCATTACTAAAACCCAAACTTGTGATCCATCTGTGGAAGAAACTTCGTCTGCTGCATTAGTTAACACTCTGTATCAATTCTTGGAATACAGTTCAGCCAGAAATGATACAAAAGTGTTTCAAGAAAGTTGGATTAGTCACAACCAAAGAACATGATATTTTGCCCCCTTAAGACAGTCTATATCCCATGGCAGAACCCAAAAGAGTAGATTTCGAAGGTTTTGTTGCAATGGATAATGAGGTGGCAACCTGTAATAAACCTGACACAGAAGCAATTTTACAAGTGATATTGACCAAAGTACAGACAGGGTAAAAGTGACTGAAGCAGCTGATGAAGTGAAAGAAGCAAGTGAGGATGAAAGAAATTGCATAGGCTTAGGCATCTGATTGGGCAGATTAAGTCATTTACTGTGAAAAAAATGTCCAGATATGCTGAGTGGTGTAGGCAGCATTGAAAGTGCTTTCACTTATGTTTGCAATAAGAAATAGTTCAAGACTGATTTTTTTCCAGAAAGAATTAAACTATGGGAAAACAGTAACAGCATTGTATAATACTGTATATATGATTGTACTGTATTTTGATTATGTATGATTTTGTGTTAATTCACTAATAACAGCTGTATAAGAATGTAAAGTACCTTTATATATCAGTATGAAAGGCCAAGTTCCCTATGTTTACCACTTTCATATGTTGTCCAGTATCTTACAGTCCTTTGAGTGGTCAACGTATAGAAGTTCTACTACTAAAATTCCTGTATCTTTTCCTTTCCTTTTATTTTTCACCTCCCTGCCTCATCTTATGCATAACTTTTTTTTTTCCATTGTAATCTTTTCCTTTCCTTTTCTTTTTTAAAATTTCAGACTACTATGTGGGTAAAATGATTAGGTTCCATTGTTTGCATTAGGTAAAGTTCAAGTTATAGTTGAGCCCTTCACCCATGCGGTGTGCTGTATACCCTACATTGTATACATTAGATAAGAGCACACCAATCCCACTCCTTCCTCCCTTCTCCCCTCTCTTCTTCCTCCTCCCACCACTTGAATTTAATTATGATTTTCTCTCATGCTCATGTGGGTGTGTAGTTTATCTAGTGATTTCATATTAGTATTGCATACATTGGATACTTGCTTTTCCATTCTTGTGATACTTTACTAAGAAGAATGTTATTCATCTCCATTTTGGTTAATACAAAGGATGTAAAGTTTCCATCTTTTTATGGCTGAATAGTAAAATTCTTAAATATACTTATTGCAGTTACAAATACATGTAGCTTTGAAAAATATATAGTGTTTTCTGTGTATTAATTGATCATATTTTATCTTAAATCTTATTGTGTTATTTTTCTTACACCATCCCTTTTTGCTATATGTAAAGCCAAAAACTTTGATCTTCCCATAGTATTCCATCTTAGGCATCTTGCCTAGAGATAAACAACTGTCTATTTTCAAGTTGTTTAAGCAGGGTACATTTAATGTATGTAGTTTAGAGATGCCCATTCATTATTCTAATATTTCATTGAAATTTCACTGAATTTAATGTTTACTTTGGAGAGAGTTTACATTTTCCTAAAGTTAAGTTTCTCATCCATGAACAAGGGCTAATAATCAATTTAGTTTTGTTTTCTTTTCATGTCCTTCATTAGAGCTTAAAAATATTATCTAGAATGTTTTATAAATTTAAATTTATGCCTGGAGATATGCAGTTTATATAATGTTCATGAATGTATTTAATGTTATAGGTATCCTTACATGAAATGCTTTAGCTGCTCCCATATAGAAAATTATGAGTTTTCTTTTAGGGCAAAGGCTATTTAATAAACATTTCTATATACTGTACATGGATATTTGTAGTTATATTTTGTTATCACTTTATAACTTCATAGGATTATAGAAAACAGATTCATAATAATATTAAATCTTTGGGAATTTTTACTGCTTTATCTAAGAATTATTGTATTATCATGTGCAAGAAAATAATGCATATTTTCTGTGAACTATAAGAAAATTCTCTGAGAATGTATAGGTGGGTAACTATGAGATATAATTGTCATTATATCTTGTGGTATATGTACACCATGAAATACTATGCAGCCATAAAAAAGAAGGCAACTTCACATCTTTTATGTTTACCTGGATGGAGCTGAAACATATTCTTCTTAGTAAAGTATCTCCAGAATGGAAAAAAAGTACCCAATGTACTCAATACTACTATGAAATCAATCCATAATCACCTATACATTCATGTGAATAGTAAAACATAACTATAATCCAGAAAGTAGAGGGAAGAGCAGAGAGAAGGGAGGGGAAAGGAGAGGAGGGAGGGTGTTTGGGGGGACCTCACCTAATGTGCAAGATGCAATGGTACATTTCAAAACTATTAAGAAAAGAGTATAATTGTGATGGATGTGTTAATCAGTTCAATGTAAGCATTTCACACTGTATATC
>CAUYON010087923.1:0-15695 GCA_963573935.1 Arctocebus calabarensis
CAACAGGCTAAGGCGCCAGCCACTTACACCTGAGCTGGTGGGTTGGAATCCAGCCCGGGTCCGCCAAACAACAATGACGGCTGCAACCAAAAATGGCTGGGCGTTGTGGCGGGCGCCTGTAGTCCCAGCTACTTGGGAGGCAGAGGCAGGAGACTTGCTTGAGCCCAGAAGTTGGAGGTTGCTGTGAGCTGTGATGCCACCACACTCTACCCAGGGTGACAGCTTGAGGCTCTGTTGCAAAAAAAAAAAAAGTATTAGGATTATAGGAGGGAGCCACTGAGCCCAGACTCTTATTTTTTAACTTTTTTTTTTTTTTTTTTTTGAGACAGAGCCTCAAGCTGTCACCCTGGGTAGAGTGCTGTGGCATCATAGCTCACAGCAACCTCCAACTTCTGGGCTCAAGTGAGTCTCCTGCCTCTGCCTCCCAAGTAGCTGGGACTACAGGTACCTGCCCCAACACCCAGCCATTTTTTGGTTGCAGCCGTCAGTGTTGTTTGGCGGGCCCGGGCTGGATTTGAACCCACCAGCTCAGGTGTACGTGGCTGGTGCCTTAGCCCATTGAGCCACAGGCACAGAGCCTTTTTAACTATTTTTTTTTTGGAGACAGTCTAAAGCTGTCACCCTGGTTAGAGTGCTGTGGTGTCACAGCTCGCAGCAACCTCAAACTCTTGGGCTTACGCTATTCTCTTGCCTCAGCCTCCCAAGTAGCTGGGACTATAGGCACCCATCACAACACCCAGTTATTTGGCTGTAGTTGTCATTGTTTTCGCTGACCCAGGCCAGGTTGCAAACCCACCAGCCTTGGTGTATGTCACCGGCACCTACCCACCGAGGTACGGTGCTGCCCTATTTATTTATTTATTTATTTATTTATTTATTTTTGCAGTTTTTGACTGGGGCTGGGTTTGAACCCACTACCTCCAGCATATGGGGCTGGTGCCCTACTCCTTTGAGCCACAGGCACCGCCCCATAACTATTTATTTTTTAAGATCCTAGACAACATGTTGAATTTCTCTTTCTCTGAGTAGCTGGGACTACAGGTGTACACCACTGTGCCCAGCTGAGTCTTTAATGAGTAAATACATGTAAGGACTTAGAACAGGAAGGGGCTCAAAGTAGACACCCTGTAAATTTCCTATTATCATTATTATCATTGCCCTGGATCTGGCTCCACTCCTGATGGCCCCAAGGTAGCAGCAGAGTTGGGGATAAGAAGGATAAGCCCTCCTAACTAATTTCTCCCCATCTTGTCATGTGCAGGGTAGGCTGAGGCCGGTAGTGCCACCCTAAGGAGCCAGCAATCACTTAGATAGTTAAGGGCCAGGGTACGTGTTTGGGTCTACCCAGCTGCAGTTTGTGGCTGTTAAGGTTGATGCTGGACTTCTCTTCAGGTAATAACAACATAATGGCAGAAATAGCCCCAGTGAGGGATTTACCTGAGGATTTTTGAGAGGGGTGTGGCTGTCCCAGCACAGAGCAGGTAAGGGGCGTTGCTGAGGGAAGAGGGCTGGAATAGGGGTATACAGCCAGATCCCTCCTTACCTCCCATCCAGCAAACCTAGCTAATCAAACGCAACACTCATTCCCAAGAGCCCAAAGTTGGGTTGGGAAGCAAAGGATCCTCTGGGTGTCACTCCCACCCAGCCTGACCCATCACCAGATGGACCAGTCAAGTTACTCCTGGGGCCTAAAGTCCCTTGACTGCCAAGTGGGGTTGATGACAGGGCCATGGGGGAAGATTCAGGATGGCTTATAACAGGGCCTGGAGTGGCACACAGTAATAGGCAGGAAGAATGGGGTGCTGATCATAAAGTAGAGGACAGAGCAGCTGAGGGGCTGCTGCATGCTGGGAGCCTGGCCGACATGCTGTGGGATGGCTATTGGTGAGTGTGCCCACTCAGAACACCTCTCGCCCCCAGCTTCCCCTTGGCCAGCTGGGATGCCACCTGCTCTAAGTTGCCTGCCAGTGCCGGCTCAGCCCCAGTGGCTGCCCTACTCTCAGCCCTGGCAGAGATGCTGGCAGCAGGCCCCACCCTCCTTCTCATAGCCCATGCCAAGCCCTGAGGCAGCCGGCAGCCCCCTCACTACCCACAGGGTATCCTCTGCCCCATTTTGGGTCACTGAGTCCCTCCAGTCCTCTGGGATGGCAGGGAAGGAGACAGGAGAAAGAGAGAAGGAGCATGGGACAGACAGAAAACCACAGATCAAGGGAGGAGAAGAGAATGGAGAGAGGGGAAGAAAAGAAGGAAGCCTGCAAGGACAGAGGGCGAGAGAATGCAACTAGGAATGACAGGACCCGAGAAAGAGCACAGAAAATAAGAAAGGCAGCAGCAGCCACCTTGCTGAGGCCACTCCCAGCATGCCTGCCCCTGCCCCAGCTGCCCACCGGACTCTTGCCCAGGACTGACCTTGGGCACAGATGGGCAAATCATTTTGTAAAATGGGGACTCTCAAAGACAGCAAGTCCGTGAAGAGCTCAGCCTGTCCTGCCCTGTCTGCACTTGGTCCCTGAAGACAGTGCCAGCACCACTGTAGCTGCTGTTCTGTTTACAATGCTGGTCAGGAGCCTCCCAGACACTGTGGTCCTGTGTGCCCTTGCTCTGTGGACCCACCTTTGTCACTGTCAGGGTCTGAGTCACTGAGTGGCTTTAGTGGTGAGTGCAGGTCCTGGAAGTATCGGTGGCCTGCTTCACACTGCCACACAGCTGTAGTGTACAGGCCGAAGGTGGGGTCCAGCTCTGCGAGGTGTGGCTCATAGGGACAGCGGTGCTTATGGTCCTCATACCAGATCACCACGTTCTTCAGGCAGTTCACATTGCGTCGCCGTCCTGCAAACACAGAGCCAGGCAAGGCTCAGTCCTCCATGGTGACACATCTGATTGAGCCAGCAGGGCCTTATGGCTCCCATGGGTTGAGATGCCCTCTTGAGCCCTGCCCAGGCCTGCACCCAGCTTACAGAGGAGAAAACTAAGGCTCAGAGAGGTGAGACACACCCTGGAGATAACAAGGACCAGCCAGGAACCAGTCTTACTGGCTGGGTTAAGTCACATAAACAGTGGGGCCTATCTGGCCCATGGTAGGCATGCAATAATTGTTAGCTGTTATTATATGTATTCATCCTTGTCCTAGACCCCTGGCTCCTGTCCCTACCATTCTTCAACTTCTGCAGTGTGTTCCCCGATGGCTACCAAAGGGCACCTGTGAACAGCTGAGTCAGGGCTGGTCCCTCCTCTGCTCAGAATCCACCACTGCTCCCACATCCAAGGGTAAAAGCCAAAGAACTCTCCTTGGCCTATAAGGCCCACTCTAACTTGTCACCTCCTCTCACTCCTCCCTTCCATCACTCCACTCCAGTCACGCAGCCTTTGCACATGCGTGTCTGCTCCTCCAGAGGTCCACCTTGCTCCCTCCTCCTTCACTCAGGTTTTCCTCCAAATGTGCCCTCTTCTGAGAGGCTACCCCCTCCCACAGTCACTACAGCTGACCTGACTTTACTTGCTGTCCCTTTTTTCCTGGTAGTCCCTAGATGCTCCTGTGGCTACTGGTTTATGTGTGCCTTGTCTGTCCTCTCCCCTAGAAATGTCAGCTCCTCAAGGGCAGGGACATTTATCTGTTTTATTTCTCTTGTGCTCCTGGTGCCCCCACAGGGCCTGGGACACAGTAGGGAGTGAATGGGAATGCTGCCAAGGAGTGGGAATGGTGGAACCAAACTGCCTGGGTCAAATCAGACACCTTCCCTGGACAACTGCTTTCACCCCAAGACTCCCATTCCCAGGGCTCATAGCTATGCAGACTGAGGTTGTTTGGACTTCCACTGACAAGTAGCTGGGGGACAGAAGGGACCACCCACGTATCTCACTCCTATCCAGGCTGGTCCAGGACACCCTCGTAGGCCTTTGCACAAGCTGCTCCCTCTGCCCTGCTCTCCCCTAGCTGATTCTTATGTGGGGAGCAGGACATGACCCAGAGATTCACAGACCTGGGTTGGGGGTCTAGTTGTGCCATGTTCCAACTGTGCCGCCAAGAGTGGTAACCCACCTAGTCACCAGCATCCTTACTTACTTCTGGCTCTCCCCACCCACGGCAGGGTTAGGGCTCTACTTACTTTTCTTCCGCTTTGGCTTTTTGGGGACTTGCTCCCAAGGCTTCCTGCAACAGAGAGAGGCAGTGAAGATGAATGCAGGACCAGTGCTGGGCCTGCGTCCCGACTGGTAAGTGATGACAGTGGCCATGCCCACTACTCCTGCTCTGGAATAGAAAGGAAACTTCTGTTTTCCTGTATCCCCCACTCTAGCAGGCTCTCACTAGGAGGCTCTCTCCTCCTCTGACATCAGCCCTGGGAGTGAGGTCTAGAACAGTCACCATCTCACAGAGGATACCATCATCCTCTCACAGGGCATGATACCAGCTGCCCTGGGTTCCACATTCAGGGAGCAAAGAAGTCAGAAAGGGGATAAGGGAAGTCGGTGTGCAGCAGAATTCTGAGACAGCCTCCATGAATCTCTTGGGCAATCATGCCCTACATCATCTTTTCCCCATGAGTTGAGTAGGCCTGTAAGTATGACTGGGTACCACTTCTTGCTTAGGTGACCCCGAGTTAAACAAAAGATAGAGTATTAATGTGGGCCTGATCTGATCAGGAGAGTCCTTTAAAAGCCTGGCACCTGCTGAAGGCAGAGATTAGAAGCTAGGAGGGTGAGGCACCTGGCCACAGGGCAAAACTCTAAAAGTGTTGAACAGGGTTTGGTGCCTGTAGCTCAGCAGCTAGGGTGTTGGCCACATACACCTTGGCTGAGGAGTTTGAAACCAGCCTGGGCCTGCCAAACAACAATGACAACTACAACAACAATAAAAAAATAGCTGGGGGTGGTGCCTGTGGCTCAAAGGAGTAGTGCGCCAGCCTCATATGCCAGAGGTGGTGGGTTCAAACTCAGCCAAAAACTGCAAAAAAAAAATAGCCAGGCATTGTGGTGGGCACCAGCACTCCCAGCTACTTGGAAGGCTGAGGCAAGAGAATCACTTATGCCTAAAAGTTTGAGGTTGCTGTGAGCTGTACATAGCTCTACATAGTGAGCATCAAACTGAGACTCTATCTCAAAAAAAAAGAAAAAAAAGTGTTAAACTGAAAGTGACCCTGGACAACCAGCCAGCAAGACAGCAGGAACTCAGTCCTGCAACTACAAAGAAATGAATTCTGTCAACAACCTGAGGGAATCTGGAGGTAGATCTTTTCCAGATACACTTTTAGATGAAGACGTAGCTGGCTGATATTGCAATTTCAGCCTCATGAGACCCTGAGCAGAGGATCCAGAGAAAACCTGCTGAGCTCCTGACCCACAGAAACAAGCTAATACATTTGTGAAGTTTTAAGCCATCAAGTTTCAGATCAGTTGTCAATGAAGCAATAAAAGACTTCTAGAGGCCAGGCATGGTGGCTCGCACCTATAATCCTAGCATTCTGGGAGGCTGAGGAGGGTGGATTGCTTGAGCTCACGAATTTGAGACCAGCCTGAGCAAGAGTGAGACACCATCGCTATTAAGAATAGGAAAAACTGGCTCTACGCCTGTAGCTCAAGCAGCTAAGGCGCCAGCCACATATACCAGAGCTGGCGGGTTTGAATCAACCTAGATCTACCAAATAATGACAACTACAACCAAAAAATAGCCGGGCGTTGTGGCGGGTGCCTATAGTCCCAGCTACTTGGGAAGCTGAGGCAAGAGAATCACTTAAGCCCAAGAGTTGGAGGTTGCTGTGAGCGTGACGCCATGGCACTCTTCCCAGGGCGACAGTTTGAGGCTCTGTCTCAAAAAACTAGGAAAAACTAGTCAGGGGTTGTGTTGTCCCAGTTACTCAAGAGGTTGAGGCAAAAGGATTGGTTAAAGCCCAAGATTTTGAGGTTGCTGTGAGGTATAATGCCACAGCACTCTACACAGGGTAACAGAGTAAGAATGCCTCAAAAAAAAAAAAAAAGAGGCTCGGCACCTGTGGCTCAACGGGCTAAGGCATCAGCCACGTACACCTGAGCTGGCAGGTTCGAATCCAGCCTGGGCCCGCCAAACAACAACAATGACGGCTGCAACCAAAACATGACCCGGCATTGTGGCAGGCGCGTGTAGTCCCAGCCTACTTGGGAGGCAGAGGCAGGAGACTCGCTTAAGCCTGGGAATTGGAGGTTGCTGTGAGCTGTAGAGAGCCACAGCACTCTATCCAGGGTGACAGCTTGAGGCTCTGTCTGAAAGAAAAAAAAAAAAAAGAAAAAGAAAAAGACTTCTTTCTAGAGTTGGCCTCAGGACCTGCTCTGCCCACCCGAGGGTGGCTGAGAGCCCTGGGGGAAGACTGTTGGACCCTCGCTGGCATTGCTAAGGACTCTGCCCTAGATGCTAACTGTCTGCTCTACAAGGGCCTTGGCCCAAGTGACTGCCCTATTTGGTGGGCCCTGCTCAGCAGGCCAGAGGGAATATGCCATGGAGAACACAGAGCAGGATGGGCTCTATTTCTCCCACCCCCAGGCTTCTGACCTAACAGGGCTGTCTGGCTGTAGCAAGCACTGGCTCCTAAACTGAGGGCAGGTGCTTTGAGCCACTCCCTACAACCTGGGCTGCCTTCTGGCCCTTCTTCTCTGCCCCAGCAACAGGCTTCTCTGTGAACTCAGGCCTAAGTGACCTCACCTCTCCTGTGCCTCAGTTTCCCCACCTGCAGCATAGGGTCATAATAGCACCTTCCTCACAGGGTTGGTATGACAACATTAAAAGTTTGACATGGGCTTGTAGTGCAATGGTTAAGGTACCAGCTACATGCTCTGGGGCTGGTGGGTTCAAACCTGGCCTGGGCTAAACAAAAATAGCTGGGCATTGTGGCAGGAACCTGTAGTCCCAGCTACTAGGGAGGCTGAGGCAGGAGAATCGTGTAAGCCTGAGTTTGAGCTTGCTGTGAGCTATGAAGCCACAGTACTTTACTAAGAGTGACAATGTGAGACTCTGTCTTAACAACAACAAAAAGCTTGGCATGGGCTCGGCGCCTGTGGCTCAAGTGGCTAAGGTGCCAGCCACATACACCAGAGCTGGTGGGTTCAAATCCAGCCCAGGTCTGCCAAACAATGATGGCTGCAACCAAAAAATAGCAGGGCCTTATGGCAGGCGCCTGTAGTCCCAGCTACTTGGGAGGCTGAGGCAGGAGACTCGCTTCAGCCCAGGAGTAGTTGGAGGTTGCTGTGAGCTGTGATGCCACAGCACTCTACCCAGGGCGACAGCTTGAGGCTTTGTCTCTAAAAAAATAAATAAATAAAAAATAAAAAGCTTGGCATGGCCCCTGGCACTTATAACCACTGCTCATCAAATGGTGGCAATGATCAGTATTATCAGTATATTTTTGTGAAGCCCAGCTTCTGCCCTTGACACACAATCTTGACAATCTAGTGTCTTTTGTCAGCAAAACTGTCCACCCTTTCTGACTCTTGACCACTCCTCTAACAACTCCTCTAACTCCGATACCAAGTCTGGTCCCCAGGACACAACCTTGGGCTCCTCTCTCCCATCTGCCCTGCACCAGCTGCCTCTACCCTTCCCACAGATCCACCATCTCCTTCAACAGCCTGGCTGGCTGCCTAGACCCTCATCCAAACTCCAATCCCAGTGTTCATAGCCACTTGCACCCACTCATAGCTAGGGACTGGGGATGCCACATGGCAGTGGGGACAGGCTCAGACATCAGCTAGATCTGAGATCAAGTTTCAGCTGTGCTATCAACTGCCTTAGTGACCTTAGGTTTTCTCATCTGTAAACTGGGGATCACAGCACACAGGGCTGCCATGGAGATTAAGTAAGGTCATGTGTAACGGGGTGAAGGCCACATTTCCCTGCTCGCTTCTCCAACCTATACCACCTCCATGACTCCTAGCAGAAGCCACTGGCATGTAGAACCATAGCCGCTGGGGCTTTGTAGGCCCTGTCTTTGCAATCCTCGGCCATTTGCTTTTACTCTTCATTCCCACCAGCATCCAAACACGCTATTATTTCTTCTATTTTGGATTAAAATAAACTTGACCTCTTTCCCTGCCAGCTCCTGCCCCATTTCTTTGACTCTCCCCCTTAGCCTGAGTTTCCTAAACTCACTGTCCTTATGTCCTTCTGTCCATCTCCCTTGATCTCCACTCAGGGTTTTTCTTCATCACACCATATACTGTTCCATCATAGTCACCAAGGACAGTCATTTCGCTCATCCCAGGAACATTTGATGTAGTGGAGCCTTCTCTTGGGCTCTTGGGTATAATCCTTACCTGGTTCTCCACTGGTCCGAGGTTGTCGCTTCTCTCTCATCTCCCTGAATACCCTGAGCAAGGAGAGTGTGCCAAGCTTGCCCTGTGTTCTCTGTCTAAAAGCAACCCTTTAAAAATTTTGATCATGATGTGACCTCGATCTTGGTGACACCCAAATTCAGATCTCCAGCCTGACTCTCCCTACTACAACAGTGCAGCTTCAGACTCCTCCTGGACAGCCCATACAAGGAATCTCACAGGCATCTCACATGTAAGCTGTCACCTTGCCCCCCAAATGCCCCTTCTAAGTTAGTAGCAACTGCAACCTTGCAAATTTCAGGGTGCTTCTTTCGATCCACATCCAGCAGCAAACCTTTGTTGGCCCACTTTTTGTTTTTTTTCCAGACAAGGTCTCATTATGTCGCTAAGGCTAGTCTTGAACTCCTGGGCTCAAGTGATGCCTTCACCTCAGTCTTCCACGTAGCCACCACACACAACTAACATTATGGCCCTAAATTCAATCCCACTCCTCTCCAAGGCCCCACCTGGGTCCAGCCCAGGTCATTGCTTTTCTAGATCCATGCATTTGCCTCTTTCCTGGTCTCCTGATTCCTTCCCACCCTCACCCTCCCAAGTCTCTATGTAAAAGTTAATATAATTCTTTTACTTTTACTGTGGTTTAAGTTCTTTAATGTAAAAAGAAAAGTTCAGGCTCAGTGTCTGTGGCTCAATGGGCTGAGGCGCCAGCCACGTACACCTGGGCTGGCAGGTTCGAATCCAGACCGGGCCAGCCAAACAACAATGACGGCTGCAACCAAAAAATGGCCTGGCGTTGTGGCCGGTGTCTGTAGTCACAGCTACTTGGGAGGCAGAGGCAAAAGACTCGCTTGAGCCCAGGAGTTGGAGGTTGCTGTGAGCTGGGATGCTACGGCACTCTATCCAGGGTGACAGCTTGAGGCTGTGTCTCAAAATAAAAAGAAAAAGAAAACAAAAGAAAAGTTCAAACACACAGAAAACTGGAGAGTAGTACACTGAACCTCTCTGAACCCATCACCAGCTTCAACAACTGTCCACTCTTGGCCAACCTTGTCTGAACTCAAATCCTACTCTTTCATCCTGTCATACACACTCTGGAGAGTGTTTTTTTAAGCATACAAGCCAGAATTATGTTACTTCTCTGTTTGTTTGTTCATTTATTATTGTTGCAGTTTTTGGCTGGGGCCAGGTTTGAACCCACCACCTCCCACATATGAGGCTGGTGCCAGGTTTGAACCCACCACCTCCCACATATGAGGCTGGTGCCCTACTCCTAGAGCCAGAGGCACTGCCCATTACTTCTCTGTTTAAAATTTTGCACTTAAGGAAATCAAATATGCCTCACAAGGCTCTGACTGCACTAGGAGGGAAAACCAGGGTACTTGCAGCTCACAAGTCACAGCTCAACCTGGCCCATCACTTCTTTGTCCTCCTCTTGTCTGCTTACTACTTGCTCACTGCCCCTCTAGCCACACAGGCCCCCTTGCAGTCCGTGACACACACTAGGGAGGGGCTGCTTCAGAGCCTCTACACTTGCTATTCCTTGTTTCAAAAATCTTTCCCCAGATATCTACATGGCCTCCTTTGGTCTTTTCTCTTTTTTCTTTTTTTTTTGCAGTTTTTAGCTGGGGCTGGGTTTGAACCCACCACCTCCAGCATATGGGGCCGGCATCTTACTCCTTTGAGCCACAGGCGCCACCCCCTGGGTCTTTTCTCAAATGCTATCTTCTCAATGTGACCTTCCTCAACACCCTATATTAAATTTCCAACTCACACTCCCCAATTCTCTTTGTCTATTTTTTTGTTTAGTTTTTGAAGGATTTTTTTTTTTTTGAGACACAGTCTCACTCTGCTGCCCAGGCTACAGAGCTGTGGCATCAGCCTAGTTCACACCAACCTCAAACTCCAGGGTTCAAGTGATCCTCCTGTTTCAGCCTCTCAAGTAGCTAGGACTATAGTCACCTGCCACCACACCCAGATAATTTTTCTATTTTAACTAGAGATGGGTTCTCACTCTTGCTCAGACTGGTCTTGAATTCCTGAGCTCAAAAGATCCTCCCATCTTAGCCAGAGTGCTAGGGTTACAGGGTGTGAGCCACCTTGCCAGGCCTTTCTCTATTTCACTTTTGCTTTTTCCATAGCACCTTTCACTGTCTCATGTGTTATATAAATTGATACAAATTGCTTATTATGCTTCTTGTTCCCAGTAGACAAGCCTGTGGACAAGCCACACCCCTCTGCCCAATAGCATGTTAGCTCCATGGGGCAAGTATTTTTGCTGGTGCTTTCAGCATTTCCAGTCCTGCTCTTGGGCATATAAACTATTTTGCTGCCCTGCAGAGAGGTATACTTCAGCAGGATCTAGATGATTCTTGACCTTCAGAATTTTCCCATAGGGAGGAGGCTCGGCGCCTGTGGCTCAGCGGGCTAAGGCACCAACCACGTACATCTGAGCTGGCGGGTTCAAATCCAGCCTGGGCCCGCCAAACAACAATGACAGCTGCAATCAAAAAAATGGCCGGGCGTTGTGGCAGGTGCCTGTAGTCCCAGCTACTTGGGAGGTGGAGGCAAGAGACTCACTTCCAGGAATTGGAGGTTGCTGTGAGCTATGATGCAACAGCACTCTATCCAGGGTGACAGCTTGAGGCTCTGTCTCAAAAAAAAAAAAAAAAAAGAATTTTCCTATAGGGAAATACAAGAACATGTGCATCTGAAAACCTGGGCAGAGAAGGATTTCATTTCAGCATTAGTTGTGACAGGCAATAAACCTTATCCTCCTCCTCATCGCCATTGTAACAGTCAATACTCAGACTGCTCACTAAGTGTCAGGTACTCGTGTAAGCGCTTTGGATACTTTAACTCACTTCATCATCACATCAACCTGTAACACAGGAAGGCAAAAACTCCCTCCACAATAGTCCTTCTCAAGACTGAGACTTTGCAAAGAAAAGTCTCTGCCGTTCAACTGAGCAGCTAACTCCAAGCTTCTTTCCGCCTGAGTCTCTTTAGGCTGAATTACTCCCCAAGAACCAGGAGGTTTAGGGGAACGCAGTGCACAGTGTGAGGAGTCCCTCAGGTGTGCGGGGCCTAGAGTGATGGGAAAGTGGCCACATGCAGGCCCAGGTGGGGCACCAGAACTTCATGAGGGGCAGAAATGGGTGCCTAGTTATGAGTCCTAGTCCAGTTAGGGGTTTTATTGTGGTTTAAGTTTTTTAATGTAAGAAGAAAAGTGAAGGGGCGGGGTTGCCCCTCCAGGAACCGGATAGTTACAACGCCTGGAGGTGTGGCCGGTCCTAGGATTGAACAGCCAGAGGTCTAGCAGGCGGGGCCAAGGACCCAGAGGCAGGCCGAAAAGCTGGGTGCGCCCTAGGATTGGGTAATCAGGGGGAAGGCGGAGCCACGCGCCAGGCGCATCCCAGGACCGGCAGCGCGAGACCTTAGCCGGCGCCCGGCCCCTGGGCGGGGCTCGCAGGTGCCTGGGACCCGGTCACTAGACAGGGGGCGGGGCCAAGCTCGGCGGGGGATGGGGACGTCGCCTCCCTCCCTTCCTCCTCCCTCGGGCCGGGCCCCCTCACCCGTGGCGACCGCTACGCTGGCCGCGCTCCAGCGAGATGAGGTAGGCGGCGAGCTTGGCGTCGCTCCAGCCGCTGCGGCGCCGCAGGTCCACCCAGGGCCCGTGTGCCTCGCCCAGGTACACGCGCCGCACGTCGTACTTTTTCCGGGATTCGAGCCGCCGCCGGGCCCGGTCCGACTCCGTGAGCCGCGGCCGGCCCCGCGCCTTTCGGTTCGCCGAGCCCTCCTCGGCCGCGGCCTCCCCGCCTGCGCTCGCCTCAGCCTCCGCCTCGGGCTCCGGCGCCCTCTCCGCCATCCCCCCCACCTTGGTTACCAGCCTCCCCTGTTGTTAGGAGCCCGAACGGAAATGGCGTGCATTTTCCGCGCCGTCGGGAAATTTCTCATGGTGTCTCACTGCTCCGCGGCGCTAAAAGGACACCAGGAGCACACATTGCGCATGCGCACCATTCACTTGCCTCTCCGTTGGCCCTTCCTTTGGGTTAAACTTTATAATTTCATATAGAGTGGAGAACTGATGGTTTGTGACCAGCCCTGAGAAAACAGAACCAGAAGACATACATCCTGGGCGTTCTCACCTGCCAATTGTTGATGGTGGGGGACCTGGGATGCTGGGGAAGTGATGCCACACTGCCAGAGAGGAGGTAAGGCAGCCCCAAACGGGGCAACTTTTATTTGCTGTCCACTTAAATCTCATCTCATGCTTTCACACCAGTCCATGGCCTCCTTGGGCCATAGTCTGTGCCCTGCGACCTGCTCAGACTCAACTCTGGCCCTGCTGCTGTCGCTGCACAGTGTCTTCTTCCTCTTCGCCCTCAGGTCGTGGTGGGAGTTGCTCCCCTAGCCCTGAGGAGGTCGTCAGGAGCTCCCCGGTGGACCCTGCCAGGCGGAAGACCACAGGGATCTGGGCCAGAGCTGGGTTGGTCTCCTGCAGGCCCAGGATCCACTTGGCCAGTGTTGCCTGGTCATGGGCACCTGCCATGCACATGGCGAAGACGGGGCCTTCCTCCACTGTTGAGAGAGAAGGATCCTCACAGTTTGTGCCAGGGATAGAAAGGACACCCCTTTGAAATACCTTAACCTTCCTTTCACTTTCTTGTGCCTCCAGATTTTTGCACAAGCTAACCCCTCTGTCTAGGCTGGCCAATCCACACTTCACCTGGGTGATGCCTCCTGGCTATTCCAGATTCTGCCAGGAAGCCCTCCTAACCCCTTCTTCTTCTTCTTCTTCTTTTGTAGAGACAGAGGCGATTCTCTTGCCTCAGCCTCCCGAGTAGCTGGGACTACAGGCACCCACCACAACGCCTGGCTATTTTTCTGTTTTGCAGTTTGAACCCTCCACCTTCGGTATATGGGGCTGGTGCCCTACTCAATAAGACACAGGCACCGCCCTCCTAACCCCATTTGGTGGCTAGGTGGCGTATACTTCCCCAAAGCGAACCTTTCTGTTCCCCCACTGCCCCAAGGGAGTAAGTCTGTTCTGGTTACACTCAGTCCCCAGCACAGAGGTGATCCATAAATGTGTACCCAAGGGCTAACAGGCGTGGGTGGTCTCAGGCCTGGAGCCCCTGGAACACATGATATATGCAAGGGAGGGGGAGGTAAATGGGCTGTTGAGCCCCATCCCTCTAGCCCAGAGGCCACCCTCATCCTGGTGGTTTCTGGAGTCCTGCCTGTCCATGTTTTTACCTTCATCAATGTCAAATTCATAGTCATCCCAGCCACTCCTCGCATACTCCAGGTCCAGCTGCATTGGGTAGTAGAGGTTCCACTCCTCTGGGATCTCTTCCCCTTCCTACTCCAAAGTGGGAAGTACAGGCAGGGACAGACCTTGTACCACCACACCCTTAGTCTCTAGCATGAGGCCTCAGGGTGGTGCCAGCCCATCCCCCACCCCCCACACATACTTTGGGCCCTTACCCTCTCCTCAGGAGGTAGCAAGTCAGCTCTGAGGATGTGGTAATAGACACACTTGTTGCGAAGCCACAGAGAGAAGGGGCCCTCAACGAAGACAGGGCGGGCTGGATTGTGGCGGGCAAGGGCAGCCTGCTGATCAGGACTTTGGATTCCTGATGTGGAAAAAGGCATATCTTAGTGCCCTGGCTGAGAGGCTCTCCTCAAAGGCCAAAGGAGCCCACCTTTGGGAACCCCAAAGGGCCTGGGACACATCAGAGACCTAAGTGCCCCATGCCTCGGGCCTTACCTACAATGTGGGGCTCAGAGGGATCCGAAGCACCTGTCCAGTTGTTGGACACAGGCATCTGCAAAGAACAAGAGGGGTGGAAGCTTGTGACCCCAGCTCCTACAGAGGAGCCAGGACAGAGAAATGGAAAGATGGATTCTAGTAAATAAAGGATACCTCCACTGGACATATCACTCAGACATGTCTTTACCTCCCATCAATCCCATTTGTTAAGAGCCACCAACATTTAAGATACTCATGGTGGGGTGGCGCCTGTGGCTCATCGAGTAGGGCGCCAGCCCCATATACTGATGGTGAAGGGTTCAAACCCGGCCTCAGCCAACTGCAAAAGTAGAAAAACAGCCGGGCGTTGTGGCGGGCGCCTGTAGTCCCAGCTACTTGGGAGGCTGAGACAAGAGAATCATCTAAGCCCAGGAGTTGGAGGTTGCTGTGAGCTGTGTGACGCCCCGGCACTCCACTGAGGGAGATAAAGTGAGACTCTGTCTCTACAAAAAAAAAAAAAAAAAAAAGATACTCATGGTGAAGGAAGCCTGGAGCCAGTGCAATCCTGGCTTTGTCACATCTGTGTGACCCTGCAGAGGTCACTATACCTCAGTTTCTCCAGCTACAAAATGAGGATGATAATTACACATACTTCAAATGATTCTAAAATGCTTAGAACAGTGCTTGCCATGTCATAACTAGTCAGTGCTTATAAATTAAAAAAAGAAAAATATTGGCTCAGTGAGTAGGGCACCAGCCACATGCACTGAGGCTGCGGGTTTGAGCCTGGCCTGGGACTGCTAAACAACAATGACAACTACAACCAAAAAATAGCCAGGCATTGTGGTGGACGCCTGTAGTCCCAGCTACTTGGGAGGCTGAGGCAAGAGAATCGCTTAAGCCCAAGAGTTTGAGGTTGCTATGAGCTGTGATGCCACAGCACTCTACTGAGGGCACATAGTGAGACTCTGTCTCAAAAAGAAAAAGAAAAAGAATTTCCCATGCACAGAATATCCCAGGAAAGGCTCAGTGCCCGTAGCAGTGGTTACAGGACCAGCCATGTGCACCGAGGGTGACAGGTTCGAACCCAGCCCGGGCCAGCTAAACAACAATGACAAGTGCAATAACAACAACAACAACAACAAAAATAGCCAGGCATAGTGGTGGGCACTTGTAGTCCCAGCTACTTGGGAGGCTGAGGCAAGAGAATCGCTTAAGCCTAAGAGTTTGAAGTGGCTGTGAGCTGTGATGCCACAGCACTCTACCAAGGGTGACATAGTAAGACTGTCTCAAATAAATAAATAAGTTAAGAATATCCCAGGGAAGTGACACAAGAAGCAATGACAGGCTCGGCGCCTGTGGCTCAGCGGGCTAGGGCGCCAGCCACGTACACCTGAGCTGGTGGGTTCAAATCCGTCCCAGGCCCGCCAAACAACAATGACGGCTGCAACCAAAAAACGGCCGGGCGTTGTGGTGGGTGCTTGTGGTCCCAGCTACTTGGGAGGCAGAGGCAAGAGACTCGCTTGAGCCCAGGAATTGAAGGTTGCTGTGAGCTGTGATGCCACAGCACTCTATTCAGGGTGACAGCTTGAGGCTCTAGTCTCAAAAAAAAAAAAAAAAAAAAAAATTCCTAACACTCTAGGAGGCC